>JANJYQ010005720.1:8113-30016 GCA_024605255.1 Rastrelliger kanagurta | reverse complement strand
TGATGTCTAAATAACTTGTTCAGGAGGCAGAAAATCTCTACTAATGCTTTCCCATTACCTCCACTCACCGATAAAGGTTGACAAAGATCATAAAGTACTTAATGACCCTTCAAAGACAGAGGGAGATAATCCAACGCTGACACAAACGATGCTTTAGTTCATTAAGAAGCGCGAGGCGTGAAGGGTATAAAAATGTGCAGAGGCAGCGGTATCTGATGCGAGTAGAAGTGTTGATAAGGAACTTTTTTTTTTTTTTTTTTTTTTTTTTACAGTGGTGAAAAAAAAAAAAAAAACGTGCGCAACTCTGTACCTGCTTTTTCGCCTCTATGCTCGGACGGCCCTGCGATCTCCTACGCCAGCGATTTGTTGGTTTACTCCTCTCTGGACGGAAAAGGCCTATCCGTTTCGTACAGCCAACGTTGTACCTGTTAAGAAAAACCATTGTAAAAAAAATGTCTGGAATAGATGTTAAATAGAAAAAAAAAAATCTTAAAAAAAAAAAAAAAAAAAAGGTGACTTACCTCTTTGCGCAAACCATGGAGCAAAACCTTTTGGAGCCCTTGAACGTGTAGGCGAAGTCAACCCAGCCGCAGTATTCACACGTCAGCTTGGGCTCTTGCTCTTTTTCTGTAAAACAGCAAAAATATCAGATGTGTATCAAGTATTATATCTGTGATAACATAAACAGCTTAACAGGAAATATATTTAATCACATTTTCATTCATTAGTATATTCAAATTTTTGTATTGATCCAGAACTTTATTCTATTTCTAACTTCATCACAAAGACTCAGCAAACTGTGTCTGCCTCTGTGGAAATTAAGATGGTACGATATTTTTCACTTCTCCTTGACAAAATCTTTTCAGTGCTACAAGACCTGATGTACTATAGTGTTATAATCTTTTTTTTTTCTCCTTTATACCTGGCTGGTTCATGTCCTCGGGTTCCGAGTCAGAGTTTGCCGCATTGCTGACTGGGGTTTTGTCGGGGTCTGACGAGAGCTGATGATCCAGCTTCTTTGGGCTGTCGATCAGAATGGGCAGACGCTCCACCTGCCGTAAAAAAGTAGAAAATATTTAGGGTTATACCAAAATGAAACGTCACACACTATAGCAATATGAAGGGTCAAGACTTTTAAGCATGTGTTCATCTCGACAGACGAGCGGCATCCTTCTCTTGCTACAGGGTCTTCTTTTGCTACACACGACTGCAGTACTGATTGCAAATTCAGATATTTCCTCTGTTGAACTCATGGAGTGTTTGAATGAATGAACAATACTGTGAGTTTTTGACCATTTTTTTCTGAAATGCATCAAGCAAATAATCAGTTTTTTTTCACTTTAACAGAAATCATCAAAAAATCCTGCACAATGTCGATCACTTGTACTTGTACTCGTAATTCATAAAAGCTGTCTGAAGAAAGTTTGACGACCAAGAAGTCATTAATAAAGTACATCAAGTTAATTTATGAAGAAATGAACAATGGTGTGATCTCTAATAAACATATTCATTAATTAAAGTTTTAAGGTGAAAGCACCACATCAGTGTCTTTATTATCTCTTCTGTTTACAGTGTTTATGTAAATGAACTATGCATTTACAGCACATGACCAGTAGGAGGCAGTAAGCCCAAAGTCTTAAAATGACAACAAGCTTATTTTCTTGGACCTGAAAATGTTCACATTTTTTGCTTTATCTTTTTCAAATAAAATCTTCTTATAATAAAAATGGATGACACAGGTGCAGATACACCGTTAACAATATAAGAAATAATAACACCGATTATAGGGGAGATGATACATAAGTTAAGGAAGGATTTTTATGCTTTGACATAGCTGAACACTGCACTATGAGGCTCATTACACCGAAACACGTTCATCCATCTGTATTCTTTCACATTAATTAATGAGTGAATCAAACAGAAGCTGTGAGCTGTCACTACAGCTAGACAGAGCCTTTGTGTTTGCTCGCTGACAGCTCCCTGCAGGCGTGTACACTGGAGACTGTGGTGGTTCAGGCTTGTTTATTATGTCTCGCCGCCAGTAAAGTGGAGATCGGGGCACTTACACACACTGGGAACGGCTCAGCGCCCTCCTGGATGACGAAGCCTTCGATGACATGTGTGAGGACTTGGGGCTTGACGATGGCCTGGGGCGGTTTGTTCTCTCCGTTTTGAGGTGTGCTGCCCGTCACCGTGGGCGCCTCGCTTTCGTTTCCTGAGGTCATGGCTGGAGGTGGGGTTGCAGGTGCAGTGCTCGGCCTCTTGGTTGAGCCCCCTCCTGACCAGGAAATGAAAACAACAACTTCCTGTTAGGGGCTGGACGATATGGTCAACGTCAAATATCACAACATTTTCTTTTACAAAATACCTCAATATTCACATTTTGACTATTGTAGTTGTGATTATTTGTGCTTTAAAAAATAATAACACAAAGATTTGACAAATTATCATCAATAATATGGATTTAATCACTAAGTAGGTAAAAAAGAGAACAGCTATAAAATCACTTTACTGTTTTTACCATAATATCCAAAATCTAAGACATGATGATATCTAGTTTCATAACACCATATAATACTGATATATTGCCCATGTCATCACTAATGGGTTCAGACTGACTGAAATAAGAACTGATCCAGTTCAATCTGCAAAAAATGAATCAGACATTATTTTGACTGTTGAGTCATCTCTCAGGCACGATGCCAGCCAAGGTTCAGCTACCCAAATGTGAGGAATGATACATTTCCCTGTCACAGTCGAATGCTTTTAGATGGTTGGTTGGAAAAAACTAAGTCAACAATAAGTCAACAATTTGTGGCAATCTATTGAGAAAACAACACATAATTGAAAAAAAAATATTCATCAGATCATTTGATAATGAAAAGGAAATGCTAGCTGCAGCTCTAGATGAAATGATCATTTCCTCTGTTGCTGATTATATTGAGTCATTATTTATTTTCCTCTGTTTTGCCACCATGTAAAGCACTCTGTGTTACATTGCTATGAATGAAAAGTGCTTCTCCAACTTCTAAATTGTGTTGATTATTTCTCTTTTATAAAAGTATACTGAATATCTTTGAATTTTTAACGATTGATCAGAAAAAAGAAGACCTAAAAAGACCTTAAAAGTCTTCTTAAAGAACTTGTGAGAGGCATATAAATAAATAAAAGCAAACCCGGAGCCTTGAATGAAATCACATTTAAGTATTTACACCAGGAATGAGGAAACTAAACACTGTCAATACTGTATACCAACTTGTATTCATTCACTTATGAGTTGATTCTCTGTATCAAACTAATGAAATGTACCATAATAATAATAATAAAAACAACAACAACAACACGAACAGCTAATGCTTTATATCAATAGTTTTAATGTTACAAGCGATGCTAATGATACTTTATCCTCAAATTATCGCAGACTACGTAGCGATGTAATGCTTATTGTTTGTAAACCCAACACACACATGCTGCACTGATCATCGCATTATCTACATGCAGACCAGTATCCAGTTATCTTCATCTTGCAGCCGCTTATCTAAATAACATTTCTGCTTGTAGTCGACGATCTGCCAACAATAAATCAACATAATGAAGAGACCCAGAGGCTACTGCTGCTGCTCAATAACAAACACTAAACCCATGATGTATCTCTGCTGCCATCACTGGGACAACCTCGCCTCCTTGCACTAAAAATCCCTCCACAAAGCGAAAGTACGCATTAAACAAATCGCCATGCTTTGTCATCTTAAAAAAAAAAGCCACCAAAGCAGTGAATGAGAAGAGTTTCCTTACCACGCCAACTTCCTACTCGGCTCGGATCAGAGAGAAAACATGTGCGGTTTTTTTTGTTTGTTTGTTGTTGTTTTTTTTAAGGTGTGTGTTTGTTGTTGCAATGATCCGACAGACACCAAGCTGCTGCCCGGGACTCGGTTCAGAGAGGGTTTAAAGCTTCAGTCCTTTAATGAAACGCCTCATGCGACCGGGATCCGCCTCTTTACCTCCCTCCCTCCTTTCCTCCCCCGAGCAGCTATTGAGACAAACGTCCTCCTCAGTCTGCTACTGCACATCAGCATGTTTCAATGTTAAATCCTGCACACTGCCTCCTATTTCAGCCTGTAAATCACTTTAAAAATCCTGACGAGTATCACCAAAGTTATCACTGACGCGCCAAACACAGAGCAACACAGCTCCATGTTGTCAGGGTTTTTTTTAGCAGGGCCGTAGCCAAGATTTTTAGAGGAGTTGAGCACATAAAAGCCCCCCCAGTGCACCCCCTTAGAAAAAAAATTAACCACACACCAAAAAAATGCTACAAATAGTTTTATTGAGATAAATTTTTCAATTTTTAACTTTATTTGTGAAATATTTTGTCAGTTTTTTACATCTAAAGAAAAATCAAAATGTACTGGTAAAATGTAAAAAAAAAAACATTTCAAAACAAGAATACGCATTGTGGTGGAGAAATATTTAATAGTTAATTTAATTAATATGCAAAAATAGCACATTTACCAAATATACCTTGCACTTACTTTCTGAGTAATCATGTTTTCTTTTTTGTTTATTGAAATGCTTACTCAGTGTTGCTGCTGTCGAGGAGAAATGACTCAGAGGTGTGAATCAAAGTGGTTTGGAAATTCAAAAGACTAAAAGACTGTAGTTACTATATTTATGGAAAATTGAAAGTAAAAGTGAATGTAAGAGAGACAACTGTTGCCTTGAAACTCCCGAAAAATGTGAAAGCCCCTTTACTAGAGTCAATGTTTGATTTGTCCATTCTGGGTAAAAAACATGGCGGCGCAACACGGAAGAGGGCCTGTCCCCTATGTAGATATGAAGGGCTTATAATATAGTAACAAAAACACAATGATCACTTATTTTCAGGTGATTGTATACCAATTTAAACACACCCATGAATATTATATCTCATTTCACCCAAGTCTGTTAGAGAGATGCAGCTAAATTCTACGCACTGCACCTTTAAAAGTAAATTTTAAAAAGCTGCTAACTGTAAAACCAGCCTTCTGGACACTGTAATCTTTATCTCCGAACAACTATCAGCAGATAGTTAAGTCCTCTGCACTGATGATTTAACAAGGAGAGTATATTTTTAGATTGTGAAAACCCCAAACACACAGAAAGAAGACAGGGCATGACCTTTAAGGACTCACTTGTAGCTGTAGCCCCGCTTTTAAACTCAAAAGCAAATCTGACCAGTGTTGTAATAAAACTCCCAATCTGTACGAGGTTACAAAAAAGTTTTTCAGTAGCTAAGAGTCTCATAATTGTAAAAAAAAAAAAAGAAATAGAAGCTAAGTGTGGTGTTAATGCATTTCCCACTACACAGTTTATCCAAGTACATAAATACTTAAAAAAGTATTTATGAAAAAAGCATGAAAACTCAAATAAAAGCAGTGAAAATCTTTGTATCTGGTAGCTGGTTTGTGAAATCAATAAGTCACTTTGACTGAAGAACAACTTCTGCCTGAAGGCTTTTTTTCCCTTGAATGTTTAATGTTTCTACAGTTAAGAAAAAGGAGAAGAAAGGCAGAAAGTTTAGGAATATCTTCATCAGCCTCCGCAGTCAGTGGATCACAAAAATAGTTTCCTGCTCTGGTGGTGAATGGAGCACCTCCGCTGCACATCACACCCAAATCACTGCCCTTAAACAGCCATTTGTGGCTTTACAGAATGTTTCGTTTTACAAGAAACACACCATTAGCACTATTTCCAACCATTTAAAAGGAATGTTACTATAGAAACTGATCCATGTCAGCATTTATAAAATATACCAAAATAACTACGGCTCAGCGGGAGGATTTTTGCCGCTACATGATGACGCACTACCTCTTACAGAGTCTGAGGGTATTGACCATATAAGCCAGACATTGTTTAATGGACAAAAACTGTTCTCAAAGTAGAAAACCATCGATTCAAAACATATAGTTTACTGTTAATGTAAAGTGTAATTTAAGAATATGTTCTCCTTACTTGCTCTGTGAAAATGACTCCATGTTATTTTAGTTAAAGGTTAAAAACATTTTAATAGGCAGGATATTTTGTACCCATGTGCTACAAATCTTTGATGTTACAGTTTACAAGGTATCTGATTCAATACCACAGGACAGCCATGATTCACGCCTGTTGATCTTCTCTTTATTTGACGTGTAAAGATGTTTGTAGCTCTGACATCTATGAAGGGAGTTTCTCCTCGTTACTGTCGCAATGTGCTTGCTCATGTGGGTATGTCATCAATTATAGAGTACAGTCTAGACTTGCTCTAGTGTGTAAAGTGCCTTGAGATGACTTCTGTTGTGATTTGGTGCTATGTAAATAATGATTGATGACTGATTGATTGACTAACATCATCCGTTACTTTACAGTGTAGCTGGCTTGAAACCCATCGTTGCCGCTTGTGGTTGGTGCCATCTATTCTGTTTGAAGCCAGGGATCTTCTAAATAAGGAGTGCAGGATGTTTCTTACTTGACTAACGGTGCAACACTTGAGCTAACATCCGCCACTTTAGCTGAATTGTGCTATCAGGGTGCCTACTGTTTTCCCCACAAGGAGCAGACTCACTGCCTACTCCTGCAGTTTCTTTCAGTCAAGGTTTGGTGTGGCCTTGGTTGACCGCAGAGCCTAGTTTGACAAAGCACAGGCCAATGATTGACGTAAATAAAGTCAATCAAGTATCATTAAACTCAAATCAGCATCCACATGGCAAACATCAAAGTACAGTAAGTCTTTTAATCTTATTGCACACTTATAAGGAGGACAAACTTTAGCGATTAAGACCACAGTAACTTGTTTAGAAAACTTCCATAGAGAAGTTGATGGTTTTTGACTGAGAGTCTACTGGAGTCAGTATCTAGTGGTCATCTGTGATCCTCTTCAGGTTTAGGTGACACAGTGGTGTAAAGATTTGCAGTCAATGAGATTTGATATGTTTAACTTTTCCCGTTCTATATGTAAATGGTAAAATGGACATGATATGTAAAGTCTCTACAAACCTCCACAGGAAGCATTATAATTTACACGCAGCTTTTAATACATCCTATTATCCCTTTAACTACACTGCTGTATTTNCTTTTCGACCACAGCACAGGGATATCACAAAGATAACTACAAAGAGCCAAAACAGCGAAGCTCAACACGCTTCAGACACAACATGCATGGAAATATAAATAAACATCAGCACTGATTTCCTGTCTCTTCTGTTGTAGATTGAAAGAACTCTCCAACTCAAGAGAGCAGGGCAGATGTAATGAAGCATTTCCTGTGTCAAAAGCTGCATTTTGGAGCCATAAACACTTAACAAGGTTTTTAAACCGCTAGCAGTCTTCATGTCCCAGTGGCTAATTGGTCTAACTGTTAATTTACCAAAACGTTTGAGCGCTCCCCGAAGGGTAATTTAACAGCTTAGAAAATCATGCTGAATCATTACCTTGTGGCTGAACAGCTGGCGTGACTGGGTCGACCTTGGGCTGTTCGACAGGCTTGGCAGGTTGTGATGGCGATTGTGATGTCGCAGGTTGTTGTTGCTGCTGTTGTTGATGATGCTGCTGCTGCGGTGGCTGTGTGGCCGGTGTCGGACAAGTCTCTCTCACCACCAGCGAGGTTGGCTTATCTTTATTGTCCTGTACCAGTCGAGAGGCCTTTGGATGTGAATTGGGGACGAAAGGTGAAGAGTGTAAGAAAATATATGTCAGATAGTAATGAAAACCCACAAAATGGACTATTAGTCCTTTTAATGTCAGTGACTCAAAAATTTGACTTGGAAAATATCACACAAGTGGGAAAATATTAGAGTAGGAGTCACAAACTCAGAAGATTCCTGTGTTTTTTTTAACATGTGTGTTTTGGAATACAAAAGGATATTGTGGGTGTCGTCAGAGTATCAGTTTTTGTTTTGTTAGTTACAGCTTTAAAAAAAAGATGTCAGCATGTGAAGTAGGACAGAAAGTCACATGCCATTAGAATTAAATTGAGGGGAAAAAATGGATCACATCCATTGGGACAGACTGGAAACACCTACAATGGAAGATGTAGGATATATTACTGTGAAAGATGGACCTTCTTCTAGTGTGGGAAACTTAAAGCTGCAGGGATTAGTCAATAGACTGCATTGATTAATCAGCAAATATTTCAATAATGGAATAATTGTTTTTGACTGAACATCTGCTCATGGCTGGTTTGAAGCTTTTCTGCACCATGTATAGTTCTCAACTTAAAATTAGTTGTGACTGTTGATCAGACAAAACAAGATATCTCAACATGTCACCATGGGAACTGCAAAATTACTTGTATTTTTCAGTATTCTCTGACATTTAATAGATCAACAGTGATGTACTGAGATATTGAAGTAAAAGTAGTCACAACACAATGAAAAAAAATACTCTATTTCACATAAAAGTAAAATCATAAGTAAAAGTGTGTAATTATTGCAAGCAAGATTTATTCCAGATACCAAACTAAAAGTGATAATAATGCAAACTGTCCCCATTTAAATGGTAATATTTGTCAAAAATATCTTTATAATCTATACTAATGGTTTGTCAATTCTTTACTGTATAAAATATTGATCTGAAAAGTTGCTACTAACTATAGCATATTTCCTTCTGAAGTGTGGGAGAGTACAAAGTAGCATAAAATGAAAAAGTAAAGTATTACCTAAAACTTACTTGTACTTGAAAAAAATTCCACCACTACAAATGGATTAATTAATTAACCGAGAAAACAACTTGTAGTCAAATATTTCTCCTGAAGACTGGCACAATGGTGCCACTAATATTTGGCTTGAAAACAGGATGTTAAATTCATGTAATCCTGCAGCTTTACCTTACAAAACAAACTAAAAGTATCACCTTGCGCAGGGTACTTTGAGGAGCTAACTATCCAAACATTGTCAAATGTGTCAAAACAGCGAGTAACTGGACTTAAAAACAAAGAGCATCTCCCCACCTGTATTAACACAAACAGTAAATCTCCTTTTTAGACCTGCTAATGGTTTTATCATTTGCAACAGTTGGATTAAACTAAATGGCACTCACTGTTGGTTGTATTTGTAGGTTGATGGCAGTGAGCTGGACGGGCTGGGCTTTGGCATTATTTAGGGAGGAGTGGAGTGCGTGGGGGCTGATGGTGGAGTGGAAGATTGTGGCCTGTTGGCTTGGCGTCGAGGGCTGGTGTGGGGCAGGTTTGGGCAACACTGGGACGGGGTGCTGTGACGGCTGAATGGACGCTGTCTGCAGCAGCTGGCCCGGGGTCCTTTGGGAACTTTGGCTCTGGTGGACCACAAACTGCTGCTGCTGCTTGTGCTGCTGTACCAGGGAGTGTGGCTGGATCTGAGTGTACGCTGCAAGAAAAATAACAACATTTTTATTCATCCAGATCACCATGGATCCCAAATTCACCAGCCAGTGACTTCTTGCACGTCAATACTTTAAAATTAAAGCCTTCATTTTTAATCAAAATATGTTGTATGGACAAAATAAGTGATTTTAAAGATATCATACCTTGCACCTATGGAAAAATTTTTAATTAAATAATAAAGGGCCAAGGTAGCTTTATTTATACAGCACATTTCATACACAGGGGCTACTCAATGTGCTATACAAAACAAAATATTAAACAGTAAAAAAAATTGAAACATTAAAACATACAATTGAAAAGAAGAAAATCCAATAAAAAGAAAACAAAATTACAGAAAAACAGAACGAGAAAACAAAAAGCTAAACTAAAACAGCATAAAATATGAGTGCGGCATGAAATCATAATTTGCTTTAAAATTATTAAAAGAATATACAGTGGAAGGATAAACTTTTAAAGTGCTTTAAAAAGAACTCAATCATATTATTATCTAAGAAAATTAACAATCCAACAGCATGCCACCATCTTGCACTACCTCTACAAGGTAATTCAGAAATATCTTCTTTGACTCATTATGGAGCTACTTTATTACTTATTCCACATGTGTTCACAGCTGTCTGGGCTGAGTGTACATCATACGCACACTGCACCTCAAGCTCATAAACAGAAAAAAATGTAGACGTTTGCACAAAACAACTTGTTTTGTAGCGCTCCCTTCACCTGTGTGCCCCTTGTTGACAGGATGTAATATTAAGAGCTTGTTGAAAGGTGCGCAGAGGGCCCTGCTGTTGTACTTTTGGCCTTACTATTACTCATAAATCGTTTCAAATGGCCTGTCACCACCTGTCAGTGATGTTGTGGGTAAAAAGACATCCTGAGCCCATAACTTGCCCCGAAGCCCAAGACACAGCACATTAATCTTGTATTGTGGGAGCATGTGTGAGTGGAAGAGTGTTCAGTGGAAGTAGCCTGAGGCCTGTCTAATATTAGCAATGCCTCAGGAACGAGCATACAGAGCCAACTGTTTGTGACACTCTTTATAAAGTTAATGTTGAGTCAGAAGGTCCGGCCCCTCTGCTGCTTCCTTAATCTCTAACAACTCTACCAGGAAATCAATAATTACTAATTGACTCATTCTTATTACTCAAACCCAGCACTGTGCGGTAGCTCCTAGATGAGCTGTGTGAACATGGAGGTGTGTTAGCTAATGGTAATAACCCCCTGCACCCCATCCTAATAAAACCAAGAATGGAAAACTGCCAAGTACATAAGTGTTTGTCTCAAATCCCCCTCGCCACCCCCCTCACCCACCCTCCTCCCCCCTGTTCTTTTCATGATGTTTTGTGTGGGATAGGCTCCATCTGGTTTCAAAGTTTCCCTGTGAGGCAGTAACCGCAGTCTGTACCCTGCTGTGGAAAATATAGATGTTTCTATCCAGCAGAGTTTGCATGTCATTAGCCTCTTTAATGCTACAGGATCCGCTAAAAAACTGTTTTCTTTTTCACATAGTGAGACACACTGGGACCCACCAAAAGAAAATCTGGTTAGCCATGGTGTACGTTTAAAGACCTTTGGTTAATACTTAGTGTCCAGAGTGTGATGGATATGAGACTTTGATGGCATGATACAGCCGGCAGTATGACAATCAAAAGATGCAAGCCTATGAGGTGGATACTCAAAAAAAAAGCTATTTAAAAACACACAGTTAAAGGGATAATAACACGCATGAGTTCTGCAGCAATACTGAATCTGAGGTGAAGGAAGTAAAAATAATTCTTAGATGTATCACGGATCTCACATGAAAAGACTCAGCATCAATACACAAAATTGCCTGTGTGGTATTTTAAAGTAGCTCTATGAATAAAACTTTGAAATCAAAGAGTATCAGCAATACAAATCATTGACTACTGTGCTAAAGATGATGAAAATACATAATATTACGTAAATAAAATTAAGCATGTTTGAAATATGAGTGACAAAATGATCAAGGTCCACTTAGAAACTCTTATAAGAGCTTTCTATCACAGTCTTTGTAAGTGGATAGCATTTTCTTTCTCACCTGTTTTAAAAATTGATCATGAAAAATAACTATCATAAAGTGGGATTGTTTTGTTAAAAAGATCGGATGAGCTCTGGATCATCTTCGATACAAAGTCCTAAAAAAGTGTAACAGATGAAATCCTAACAGCTACTGAGCCCACACATCAGATTCATCTCCATGACAACTGAGCAAACTCCATCACCTGATGACGACTGTGCGCACTGGAAAAAAACTAGTAGACTGTGACTTTAGGGAATATTTTGTCTGTTTATGAAGTTATTGGTAGGCAATGTAATTAAACTAAAAGCTGCAAGGGATCCACACTTAGAATTCTGTATTGAATACCTGAGTTTCTGCAGAGTGTAAATCACATTAGATTAACTGCGGAACGTTTTACTTTATGAAATTAATAACAATGGAACAAAATCATCAGATTTGTGATTGATTGATGAATGATTAATATTCATGCTGCTGCAAACCTGGTCATAAAAGTAAGAGAAACAATGGAAAACTGCCGTGCCAGAGAGGAAATACATAAACAATCTTGCCAAATTGTGAGGTGGCTAAAGGTTCCCAGATCCGGTCTGAGTAAAGGAGGGGGATTTTTGAATGGTGCACACCGGATACAAGCGGCCCTCCCCATGAATCCTGTCAGCTTTCTCAAGGTCTCTAATGAGGAACAGAGAGGAGTCTTGGAAGAACAGGAAGACGGGGGAATTAATTTCAATGCTATTCTGCCTCAAGGTCTTGGGATTAAGGACTGAAATGGTTCTGACTTCCACGCCCACACATGTATATACACATGCAATCATACAATCTTCGGTATGTGATAGTGGTCTGCTGCCCCTGGTTTGGTTTGTGTGGACCGCTTACGCTATTGTTGCGCACTGTTGCACAATGTCCTGAGGATAAGGACAGTATACGTTCCTGATGAGTTTGTAGCACCAGGGCCTGGAAAATCCCTGAGTTTCCACATTCTCACTGGCTGCCGCTGTGGTCGACTGTCATGAAACACATTCCGACCTAAAAACAACAGAGCAACAGCAGGCCTTACGCCATCTTTCCTCAAATGAACACAATTTAAAAATCTGGTTTGCAGATATTTTATCAAGAAGGAAATGGTGTTAAAAAGACTAAAATAATCCAGTTGATGACTGATTTAAATACACATCTGCTGCAGAGAGAACAAGGCCTGTTTCATGTTCAACAGCGAATGCCACATTGGCAGGTCCTCAGGGAGAAAACCAAATTACACATCTCAGCGTTGTAGTAGAAAGTAAACTCTACAGCGAGGATATGTACACCAAATGTCAGCAGACTAGGATATACAAGTAGGTGAATTATTAAACACAGAAGAAAGTTTTGCATAAAGCTCAAGGTATTAAAAAAAGAAGCTTCTCAAGCATCTCATTTCTTGCCTTCCAAAATTTTTTTGTAATTAAACGAGTGAAACTTGCTCATACTCATGTGATCGCTAGGAGCTAGATGAATATGCCAAGACAGACATTGTGTCCAGATCTATTCTTTCATCTGTAAGCGTGGGGCTTTTGGGGGTTCCCTGCTGTGGTTTTTAGAGTAAGGTGCTCACTCTTTCCTGCCAAAAGAGATGACGACGACAAGTGTTTACTGCAACAAGCCTGGCGGTGTAACATTTGTTTCCAGTCCAATTTTTATATTCAAGAGAAAGTGACTGACTCATAATGTTTGTGGGATTCACACCAACAGAAAAACATGGCTCCAAAAATTACCTGCCAGCCTTTGGACAGCGAGATGAAAACTGATGTCCAAATATAGTGAGCACAATTCATCACACCTCCACCGTATGTGTTGTTGTCTTTGATCAGACCCGACTAACCTCTGTTGAGTCAGTGTTTGGTGCTTGCCCTGCATCCATCGATCTATTCTTGATTCAGTGGTGTAGTTACATTCATACACCAGTTAAGTCTAACAATGTCAGGATTAGTAAAGTGAAGTATTGCTGTTCCAGTTTTTAATAATCACGTTATGATCTTAGCTGGTGTACTATATAACCAAAAAGACGCTGCAGAGCTAATCTCGCCTTTAAAGATATGTCAGAATACTTGAATTCTGGGTAGAATACGTAAAGTTTAAAAATTAAAGACTACACTAAAAAATAAAGAAGCTGTGATTATTTACCCAATTCATGCTAGAAAAGCAGGTTTATTTATGTGATAAATGTGTGTTCAACATTTTGGCTGATAGAGCACTACAAAGTAGCATAGTGATGATGAACTGTTACTTAATTAAAGTAATAGACCCCTGCTTTCATTGTACTGTACAATCTATCATAAGAAACAACTCTAAAAAAAGGTCACAGAACCTGGTCTCATCTACAGTCTTCTCTTTCAAGCTATAAAATCTAAAGTTAAAGAGAAGGTGTGAAAGTATCAGCCACCAACTAAATCTCTGGTGTCAGCTGAAATAAGAATTCCAGTATGTTTCAATGTGACGTATTTCCCATAATTGTGGTCATTGATCACTGCATGCATCATCCTAAATTGCGGAAATGAGGACAAAGCAACGGTTAGCTGGCAAGAGATAAGTATTTGAGATGATTCATGGAAAAATGATTATTGTAATTATTAATTATATGGAAAGCTGGTGCAGCTTGGTCCTCATTTCCCTGAATCTTTATTACAGAGCTGAGGAACACAAAGTTATCATGACCCAGAGACACAATGGGCACATTTACGGGGAATACATCCGGATGAAATAAACTGGAATTTTCCTTCAATTGGACTTGTCTACTCAATCAACCACTGCAATAGGAAACTAATAATCTATTAAAATATTGTAAATGTACATTTTACAGTGTCATGTCAATTGAAAAAGTTTCCTCTGATTTTAGATTAAAAATCAAAGTGCATGATAACCCAGTCAGAGTCAACTTGAATCTGAGTTTTTATGCTAATTTGAATCCTATCAGCCTTTTGAAAAGCCTCTCCTCCTCCCTGATCCACCGTGTATTAACTCCCCAGCATCTCATGTGCACACCTGTCCCTCATGGCCTGCTGCTATGGCAACCCATGTTAATTTTTTCAGACAGCTTGTAGCCCGATTTTCAGCTTCCATCCTCCCTCTCATTTTATGTGAATCCATTACTGCAACAAAGAAAAACACAGTTGTGCACTGACACGCTCAAATAATCCCCCCCTGCCCCCCAAAACCCCCACCCACCCACATCCCCCACTCTCTCCCAGATACACAAACACATGCACCCCAAAATATACAGAGGTACACAAAAACAGCACCATTCATTCACACAGTGTACAGCAGTGTATACTCTGAGGTTTACAGTCATGTTTTTACATTACCACACAGTTACAAATGTAAAACACATACAGTACACAAATACCCATTTAAAAAGGTACTTACTCATGTACTATCCACATTATATTGTTTAATGTGTTGTCTTATCACAGTTCTCTTTAAAAGTAAGCACTGCATCTCAACTAGACTTAATTTGACTAAATCGGCTTGCGCTGCCGACATATTCCCAACCATTCACTAAGGATGGATGAAAAAATAAAAACAATAAACGATTCACATAAGACTATTGATTCTGAATCGATTCGGCAACGTCAAGAATCACTTTTTTAAATATTAAGTTGACAGTAAGTAAAAAAGCGACAACAGTGCAGCACCCAGACAGTCTACAGCGCACATACTCAAGGGTTATTTTTCACCTCATCTTCAAGCAATACAAGCATTTATTTACCTTTTGCAAGATGAAAGTCAGGTATATTTTGAATTTTCCACGCCATCGCCCAGAAACAACCGTTAGCGACGCAGTAAACTCCAGCAGTAACAAAGACAACAGACTGACCAACACACACACACTGCAGCATTAAAACAACTTACACCAACTCTGAAGTGAAGAAAATAACTCTGTGCACAGTGTGTCTCACCTCAAAAACCCTGCACCCTCTCAGCGTCTAGCAGCACAATGTCTTTCCCCAGAGCTAACGGTGCAGCAGAGAGGCTGCTCTGCACTGCTGGAGACATAACGCTAATAATAACACAGCAGAGCACCACAGTACGCCTCCCACTCATTTTGTTATTCTCACAGAGGCAAGAGAGTGTGAGATGCTTTCAAATTAATTAAGTCTTTAATTGATGCGGTTAAATTTTAAAATAAAAAAAAATGTTAATTGCAGGTATGTTTCATATCGTATTTCAGAAGACGGAGGACACCAGTGAATGGTTTTGGACACAGTAAACTGAAGCCAGACTGAAAATGGAGCCTCATTTTCAATCAAGTTGGTTTAGCTCTCTCACTCAAATCAGACACCAAGAATCAGAACTGAACTGTGAAATTCCCAAAGATTCACAAACCTGATTCACACTGAAAAGAAAAAAAATGTTTTTTGACTTTCAATTACACAGTAAGTGGTTTAAAGAGCCTCTTGCATGCAGTGCGCTTTTCACAGCTTGTAGTTCACAAAGCAGCTCGACTGTTCCAGACACAACGCGACACTCTGTCTTTATTCCAGCTGGTTTCACCCTACAGAGAGTGAATGGGTTTGTGATGCAGGCCCTGACATGTCACGATAACAGCAGAACGAGAGAGAGAGCTATTAAAAGTTCAAGCGTAATCTAATCTAGTCTAACTATATTACAATCTAACATCTAACTATAAGCACAAGAGCTTATTTCTATATAACAGCTGGCTTTGTTCATGTTTGAACTGTACTGTACATCTGTTACAAAAAAAATAAAGCATGCAGCAGCTGTCACACAGTTTAGCAGCTTCATTTATCTGCCCACAAAACAAAAATAAACTTCCCATTGAATAAGTCTGCTCTAAAATAACATCTTTAGAAACAACATGCACTAAGAATAAAAAGTGGATTGTTTACATTGAACATTTAACCTGTGTAGACTCTGACAGAAAGATAAAAACACTTTAAAGGATCTTCCACCTGGAGATCTTAACTCGAGGCTGATGTAGGTGAAATGTGAGGCCCCTTTTTGACTAAAACTATGCAATGAACTCTATCAGCGATGAAAATGTAAGCAAGTCTCAGAATCTCAATGATGAATTCAGTCAGGTAGACACATTGGACGAGTTCTCCACACATTGCGGTTCGATACCCATTATTGATTAATCCAGCAATGATTTTCTCAATTAAACATGGTCAAAATGTGATGCTTGTTTCATCACTAATTAAACACTATTCTCTGTTTACATCACACAAGATGAAGGAAAGTAGAAAACAGACACTAGTATGAGGAATATTTGTCATTTGTGCTTGAAAAGTCAATTTATCAGTTATCATTTCAGGTTTTGCAGCTTTGGGGTTGCAGACTTCACTCACCTGGAGCAATCAGAGGCTGAGCGCTGACCGCTGTGACACTGCGGCTCATGTTAATAGCTCGCACTTCTGTGACCGCTGCGCTGTCCCCCTTCTTCCCTGCTTCAGAGGAGCTGTCGGAGGAGCCAGCCTTCCCTCCTGCAGAAGGCTGAGCCCCCTGACTGGGATTCTTGATCAGTGAGGCAGGTTGGATGGGGACGGGGCTCTGCTTCAAGCTGAGAGCCTGCAGGGTCTGACTCTGAGAGGAGGATGTGGTCGCCACCTGCTGGCCACGGATAGCCAGATTCTGGACCTGATTCTTGGAGAGACAGAGAGATGTATTACTGACACAAACATACATAGATTTTATTAGTGAGAATAAGCAGTACAGAAAATGAATAAATGAATGAAAAATATTTTATTAGTCTGTCAGAACTGTGAATACTGCATATAAAACACTAATTATTGTTTATCACAGCAGCAGGTACAAATTTAATTACTGTTTATCTCTTGTGAAAAAAAAAAATTCTATTATCATTTCACATCCCCTGTAGCATAATTTCCGATCACTGCTGCAACTTTCTCAAAATCTCCAAATGTTCTACTTAACTCAGCATTTGAATCTATACCTGACAGATTCAGTCCAGATTAAGATAACCTCCCATATTAAGTATAAACCTACCTGTGAGGAGGCCTGCGACGAGCTCTCTGACTGGACTGCCGTAACTGTAGCTGTAGGAGTGAAGATGAGCTGCGGGGACAGAGGAACAGCTCGGCCCAGGCTCCTGGCCACCTGCACCAGGTTACTCTGCTGGGCCTAGAGAGCGTCACACATGAATGAATGAGATGATGTCTTGGATTAGATTTTTCTTCATATCTCTAATAAGGAAAGCAAAGTAATGGTAAAACACAGAGCATAAAATGTAATGATAAAAACCCATCAAGCACATTAATATAAAACAGTTAAAGAACCTTTAACTGCCTCCAAGGACAAAATGTGCAACTATTTTGTTTTCATTGAACATACGATACAATAGTTGGGTTGTACTTATAGCCTTGCTAACCTAGACAAACCTGTTTTGCTGTCTGCCATCACCCACACCTGATAACACTGTGTACTCTGTCATAATGACATGACAGGAACAGTCTGTGTGCCAGCTGCACCGCTGATGTCAAACAAGAACCGACAAGTTTCCCACCACCAGCTGTACCAATATGGCGGACCAATGAGCCTGGTCACCAAAAATGGCTTCATACTCCTTCAGCAACTCAGGTTAAAAATAACTGGACCTGAAGCTACGATGGAAAGAACACCTGTGACCTTCCAAAAGTATTTTCTGAGTATATTCAAGACATTCCCTTCTGTATTTATAAGGTGTCCTCTGGGGTGTGACAGATTATATAGTCAATGCTCAAAGTGTTTTACATTAAGGTTAAAAACTAAAGGTGAAACTAATTAGACCATGAACCCCAATTTGATAAAATGTTGTCGCTAAGTTCCCTATTTGATGTTAGCTTTTTAAAAACTTTATCAGAGAAAATTTAAGAACTCAGTGATTGAAATAGTCATACACTGTCACTGGGCTGCTTATGAATGAATTATGGTGAAAATAAATTAATCCCATTTTTGCTGGGAACCCCAAACAATCCCCTCCAGGATTCCTGCGGATCTCTGGACCGCTACTCTTGGGGGAAAAAATCTGTGCGCCTATTTATTCAAGCAGCGTACGTGTGTGCTTGTGTTTATGTATATATGCACACTGTAAATGTGCCAGTGGCTGTGCTCCTTGTGTATGCAGTCTCACCATCTGTGCACGCAGGTACATCTGCGCCTGGCTGGCCGTCAGAGTGGGGCTGGATGGGCTGCCCAGAAGAACAGCCTGCTGGGAAATACTGGTGGGGGTAGAACTAATGCTCTGAGCCCGACTGATCAGCTGAGCTGCTGCTGGGGAGGTGGTCAGATTGATCTACGGGGAGAGGATGAACGGGATGATTAGGTTATATTTACCGTTCTTCTTCTGATGTCTATATATTTATTTCTCCTTAACACAAGCCAAATGTATGAAAGCACAAATTTCTCATGAAAAAAACAGACAAAAGAACACTGTTACTGAGTATTTTACTTTTTCAAATGTAAAAGGAGCAGAGTGCATAGGAGCAAAGAATCTCTTTGCTAAAACCAACATAGTTCAATGATCTAATGGACAAAGATAACTTCAACTTTTAGAGGCTTTTAGGAGACAGATCCCAACACTCAAAACTGCACTTACCGTAGCCTGAGTGGATCCTGATTGCTGAGATGAAGTGCCGTTCTGTGAAGAGCTTTGCCGGCCAGCAGCAATACTGGCCTATCATAAGGGCAGATGAGAAAAAAGACAGAAGTGAACAATTTCCTGTCACATCTTGCAGCACGTCAACCATAACAACATTAGCAATCATCTATACGCTATGAGAATTATGAGTGTGTGCTGACCTGCTGTACTGCGGCCAGGCTCTGGAGCTGAGCAGTGCTGAGGTTGTGCTGCTGCTGGAGGGCAGCAGTCTGCAGCATCAGATGCTGTTGCTGAGCAGCGTACATCTGCTGCAGGTACTGTGCTGCCGTGTTAGGCTGTCTGTGTAACGCTTGTTGGAATACCTGCGAATCAGAAAAGAAAGAGACAAGAGGTGGTTGAGAAATGTAATCATAAGCTTCCAGTGGATCCTAGGAGTGGGCATACATTAAATTTAGATGACTGGGGGTGTAACGATTAATAAAAGATAAGAGTTGATTATATTTTTACACAACCACTAATTAGTCTCAAATCCTACATGAAAATTAGGAAAGAAAATTTGATTTATCAGACTTCACTGCTCGTATAAGAGGGAGACGTGTGCACTGAAAGTAAAGTCAAAGGAGCTCCAGCATTAGCAACTATATTCATTTTAATTCCAGTTGGCCCCAACTAATTCCAATTATTCAAGCCATGTGCAGATTTATTTACGGAAAATGACTGAGGACAACACTGACACGGACCCAGCTGGCAGCATTTTAGTGAAAATTCATCCTCCTTTGGGACTGGCTAAAATGTTATCCAGTGAATTAAGGTCTGTGTTTACTCTTTATGCAGCAGATGACAATTTTATTGGGTATTTCTGATTCATTTGCAATAACAATTGGCTTCATTTTAGTCTCATTTGTTCTCATTTTAAAAATAATCAAATCCCTAACCGTGGCTGAATTTAACCTCAAACAACACATTTGAGAAACGACACAGACAGATCCCTCATGAAGAGTGTTTGAAAATGTCTAAAACTTGTGATAACTGAACAGACGGACAGAATAAATCAAGTCTCTAAATCACTGTGAGCAAGAAAAGTCTGAACTCCTCCATGACCTAATTATAACAGAGCTAAACCTCTACCATTGAAAATACCTCCCCTCACACTTCACCTCTGAATTTGCCCTCTGCCTTGTTGCCAAGTAACCGGGGCGGATGTTGACCTGCGGTGTACGATGCCACAGAAGCATCCGAACCCGCACCTCTTGGAATGAGGGTTAAAATCAGCAAAGTTGCCGCGCATACTTGATTTCAACTCTCGTTGACCATAAACGGTCTTTTACATTCACACGGTTGTTTGGTGACAATGGTACTTGTCTTTTAAATGTCAGCAGATTGAGTACAAGAAAAGGAGGGCTGAATAGACAAAAAAAGCCCTCCTGTCAAAGCATCAGCACTAAAAAGCGAGAGGGTAAGCCAGTGTCGAGGTTAATCCTGGGGTCAAAGGGTCAAGAGTACTAAAGCACAGAAAGCATTCCTTCCTTCAACTTGGACATTTCTTGTGAAATTTATTTGACTTTCCTTCATCAGTGGATGAGCAGGTTTGCCTCCTATTTCATTTACATACATATTTCACAGTTTATCCAAGGCTTGATGCACCAACAGAGGGCAGTAGAGCAGAGGAATGCAAGCTGAACTTGAGTGTATTTGTATTATATCACCTTTGTCTAAAGTCTTTTGGGCATCTGAGCATGTCAGCACATGTTACTACAACTTACCTGCACAGTTTGTCGATCAGGTATCCCGCTGTAAACAGATATCTGAGGCACTGCCTGTCTTCCTGTTGTAGTACTACTACTGGAACTACTACTAGTGTTAATACTACTGCTGCTACTACTAGTGGTAGTAGTAGCAGGAGGAGTAGAAGTAGTAGTAGTAGTAGCAGCAGTGTTAGAGGTACTACTACTGCTGGCAGCTGTGGTGCTGGAGGAGCTGGTGGAGGAGGAGGTGGTGGTGGTGGAGGTGCTGGTCCCAGTATTGCTGGCCGTGGAGGCAGGGCCCCCCGGCTCACTCATGGTGCCCTCTGCTCTTCTCACCTTTGACCCCCGGCTCTTCTGAATGGCTCTCCTGTGCCTGGAAGACAGAAAAAAGAAGAGCACATGAGGAGAAAGAAATGCTCACACCTCTTTCAGCCAAAGCTTTAAGAGATTAAAATATTTTATCTAGTTTAGAAAACAAAACTTAAAAGCAAATGATTGAGTTCAATAGAGGAAACTGAACTACACTTATATGAAGAGGGTGACCTTCAGGTGAGAATGAGAGTGGCAGCCCATGTGAAATGAAGAAATGCACATCATCTGATAAAGGAATCATGAGGGAAGTATAAGCATGAGTATGCCAGAGATAGAACATATAATCATTTCAATCTAATGTTGTGCAGTAAGCAAATTTTGAATAAGCAAATGCAAGCTCCTGCATAACCTCTAATCAATTATATGTTCTTACTGCTGGGTACTTTTATTGTATTCTCCTTGTTTAGCTGCTTCAATATATTACAAGTTTCTTTTTCTTTCTGCTCCAAAATTAGGATCTGATGTTTTGTGTTTTTAAGTAAAATAAACTAAAATAAAAATCAACTCTATGTATCTTACTATAAAACCACCCCAGAGCAAGAGTAAGACCTGCTATATGACTGCAGAGGGCCACATTGCAGCAAATATTAAATTTAAGTAAAAGTTCTGCATTATGCAAATGTGCAGCAGGACGTGAGTGTCAGTTGGGAAATTAATGATTCTTTTGAAGTCTGTTTTCAGCCACAAATTCAGAACAGAATATTAAAACTAAATTTAGGAAGCCTGTTCAAATAGCCAAACTCTCCCCATGTCGTTTCCCTCATCACAAAAACCAAGACAAACTTTG
>JANJYQ010005566.1:637-13590 GCA_024605255.1 Rastrelliger kanagurta | reverse complement strand
AAAAAAAAATCTCACTGTTGCTCTTGTACCGGCCTTTCACAAGCATCTTTCATGTAGTAATATAGAGCAGTATAGAGTGCAATATGGCTGAAATTGCAAGAACATACAACTTGAACTCACTACATGTTTTAGTCTAATTTTATGCTTCATTCTTCCACCCCTGAATGCTGTTTACACATTAATCTTGATGACATTCAGGTTTCCACTGGTATTTTGTGCATGTGAATATTTACATTGTTTATATTGTAATGTATAGTAAGGACTGAATATTTTCCATTTAAAATAGTAAAGGGGAAAATAACATACTTTTCTTTCTTTCTTGAAAAAAGTGATGCTGTGTGTTCAGCTGTGTTAGGTCATAAATGGTTGTGGCAGGATAAGTACAACCTTGTGTGAGTATGAAACTGTTAGGTCATGCTGCTTCGGCCTTGTCACAGGTGTAATTATCAGACTGTCAGACAGTTCGTGCAGTGAGAACATCTTTACCTTTTTTCTTTTAAGCTATATAAATCTAAGATAAATATTTATCTTCTGCATTGTTAGCACTGTGTGACAACAGCACAGTGGATATGTTTGTTCCTTTAATTTCCAAGACAAAAGGTTACCACAGTAACTTTAGCGAAAACACACAAGTCCTAGTTGTCAGGCAAGGTGTGATTGACACCTGAGGACATGCCAAAAAAAACATGTCAGGTCCTCTATGGATGCTGTCGAATTTTGGATTGTTATAAGAAACATAAGAAATCAGAGACTGTATATATCTACTTTTCTGTTATTTACTTAGATGCATGTGAGATATGTGTGAAATTATACACTACCATACTGACAAGCTAAAACAGAATTTTTTTTTTTCGTTTTCCCCCTCATTACAGGAATAGAAATATATTTGGCATTACAAGACAATGACTGTTTCATATCAAATCACAAATATTACTACTGAACAATGTGTGAAACTGTGTGAGATAAATCTTTGGTTAAAAACAATCAAGTTATTTGCACTATTGGAAGAAATCAGACAAGAAAAATCTCATTAAAAGCAGCATGTAGTAACATGAGCTCATTGATCTCTGGCTTTACTGGCCAGCTGGTGGTTAAACTAGTCCTTAACATCACTATAATCCTGCTGGCTCCAGGCTGCTAGAGCAGTGTCAATAACTTTACATTACCCTGATTCATGCATTTTAAATAGCAACTCTTGCAGACAACATGATACAGTTACAGTCAGGGTAATTGTTTTGAGTCTTATTTTTTACTTCATATAGTCACATAGATTCAACTGTACACTAAAGCTGCTGAACAACTAAATGAAAAGCAACAATAAAAGCAAGTGAATAAAGAAAAGAAATTGGATTTTAACTGTTAAGGTATTGAGTTTCAAACTTTGTATCTACATTTATAATAAAATTTAGGTGTATTGCAGAACATGCATGTGGGTTTAGTAAATGGATGCTTCTGCTTTCTCCCTTTCTTTATTCATCCATTCCCTCTGCACAGTACACACCTCCTCCTCTGCACGGTGCGTATAAGGTAAATAAAATATGCAGTGAGACAGAGTGTGTTTCTTTAGTTTGAATGAAATTATGAGTCATTCAAACAATCAATAAGTCAAGTCTAAAGCTTACATTTGAACTTCAACACTGACAGTGTCACTGTAAAGACAGCCATGTGGAAGTGGGAGTCAAATAACACATTTACGCATGCTATTGCCTCTGCTTGTAGTGACTTATCCTTAAGAGAGTGAAGTGTGGCTGAACAACTCAAGCATACACCCCAGCACATAAAGTTAAATCATGCAAGACAGTTGATCACCTCAGACAATTAAACAAACTTACCTGTGTGAATGAAGCCTCTGAGCAAAAGGTTGTCTGTTCACAGTTATGTAAATGTTTGAGCGGGGGAGGAGGTATGTTTGAGTCTTACCTTGAAGAGCTGGTTTGTAGAATCTAGTTGTGAGTAGGGGTGAGAGCTCTGAAGAAAGGATGAAGAAACAGAGCAGCAGAGGAAGGTACAAGGGAGACAGCGGTTGTGGTTGTATGCTGTGAATGAGAGAGATCTAAAGAGTGACCAACCCACAGGATCATGAGTGCTGCACCCCAACAAAACAGAGTGAGGAAGAGAGGAAACATGGGAGGGGCATTATATACAAACTCCACTTTTTACCACTCCCACCAAACTGCTATAGCAGAGTAGGAAGCCCAGGAAATAAGTCAGCAAATGATGCAGGGCTGCTCCTTATTCAGTGACTTTGGACCATGATTAAGCAGAGAGGCATTTTTTGTAAATGTATGTAACAATGTGAGAAGAGGGAAGGCTATACAGTTAATTGTATGTAATCAATAAGATAAAGTGCAGTGTGGCTGAGTACTTGCCTCATGGTTTATCACAAAGTCAGCTCTTATTTGAATTACATGAAAAGGAGGACAATGGGTGGTATAAAGCAACAATCAAGAATGTGTTGATACTTACAAGCTCTTCCATAATGAGCTCAAGTTCTTACAGTGACAACTATGAGTCATTTGTTACTTTAACTGTTGCGGGAATAGAACATTTCTGTAAAACAGTGTTTGTTTTGCTCTCAGAGGCAAACGGTAAAGAGCTGAGAGCATCTGAATTGTGTTTGTGCACGCATGTTTGTGTGTATGTGTGTGCAGATATGCTTTGCAGCACTTTCTGGAAACATGAGAACTGCTTGCATTTATGTCCCTCTGCCTAATATCACATTAGTAGTGCGCAGGATGCATCAACCAGTCCAGATCAATATCCAAAACTAGTTCAACCAGTTCAGACAACCTATTCAAACAACTCGGATAAACTATTTTTTATTTGTTAATTGATTAATTTGCTAGTTATTTAGTTTTATTGCATCAGCCACAAAGGCATTTCTTACCATTTGTCAACCATGCCATTTTCCCTTCCATCAATTTCAGATATTAAAGTCATTTTACTAGGCACAAGAAAACCATACGCCTTCTATGGCTCTGGAGGAGCCTTATCTAGTCTGAGGAAATTCCATTCCTTCATTTTCCAAATCTCTTATCTTCTCTAGAGAGTCACTAGAGGGTGGGAGCTAAACCCAGCCTTATACCCTGGACAGGTCGCCAGTGCATTGCAGGGTTAACAGATTGGACAGACAACTACTCACATCTATGGCAATTTAGAGTCTCCAACATGCAGAAAGGACCTGACCTACATGTTTTTGGTCTGTGGGAGGAAGCTGGAGTACCCAGAGAGAACCTGCTGTATACAGGCATGAGAAGAACATGGAAACTCTACATAGAAATGCTCTAGCCAGCCAACAGGTTTCAACCCAGAACCCTCTTGCGGACCTCTGCTTTCATTTTTCTTTTCTTCTTTTTATAATAATTGTGAGTCTGGATTTAAAAGTGAAGCAGCAGCTGAATAGCCTAGTGAATAGACCCACTAAACCTGAACTATACAGCCTTGGGCTTATAGTGTCTGTGTTACGTTAACTAGGAATGTGCACAACACTCAAGGGTATGAGTATCTTGCAGCTGGTCGTACTGCTTGGCTCTGTCCCTTCACATTGAAAGCTGACATGCAGCAAAGTGTTGTCTTTTTGAGTTGTCATTGTTTTTGGGTAATACATTACACCTCTCTGATTATACAGCTCCACAATGAGCTCAATTTAATACCCTGACAGAAATAATTATCTTCTTTTCTCTTCTCTTCTTTTGTGCTTGATATCACAGTGGTTGCTTTATGAATTCAGAGGACTCTCACTTTTCAGCATGTGGGTGGTCCCCTGATATCTGGACTGACTACAAAGAAGACACTGATGGGGCCCGTCAAAGTGAATTACATGTGTGATTCAATGGGCACTGAATGAGGATAAAGTATTTTTAGCAGCCTAAAGTGAGATCTGAGACCCGCTGGTCTGAATGAACCGGAAAGAGAGAGTGTGAGAATTAGATTTGCACTGAGATAGGAGACAGAGGAAAGGCAGAGAGGTCCTATTTAACTGTATGTGTTTCAAGCCTTCTGGTTACATATTACATACTTACCTCACAGCAGTCTTGCCCTGTTGCCCATCAGAAGGTAAGGTCCACTCCAGTGTTGCGGTCTCAGACATGATTGAGGAGCACAAGCTCTGCCTGCAACACTAATGTAAGACAGGTGTAAGGTGTCAGTAAGGTGGAATGATTACAATTCTTTGCATCCTTGAGCTCTGGCAAATGTGGTAACTGCATTACCTTCATCTCTGAACAGGTCATGCAGTGTAAAAGAGGTGAAGTCTAGTTTGTTATTTAAAACGCTCAAATATTTTTGAAAAATCAGTACTGCAGTATATAAACATAATTTTTAGGACTATCTTTCTTTAACAATTTTTAATAAATAATGTTTGCTTGTTTGTTTGTTTGTTTGTTTGTTTTGCCTTTATTCAAGGTGGGTGTAGAATCAAAATTAAATCAGAGAAAAGGCCTATGTTAACACTGATTTCATAAATTCTTTCAATAATTTTGTGTTGCTAATATAAGAACAAATGTGAATATTAGTAATATGATCTTTATTGGAACAAATAAATTAATGAATATGCATCTTGATGCTTTGGAAAAGTGGCATCCTTACCTGGCCTCGGCCAGCAGCAATTAGATTTTATATTTTAATAAACTTTTCTTTTTTAACTTGAACAATTTTAACAATTAGCCTATATTTTTTTATACAAGGCTCAAATTAAAATGGTTACAATTGTAACAGTAATAAAAAGTTACATCAACACTTTCAGTTTGCACTTTCTGCCTGTTGTTTTTTTTTTTTTGTTTTTTTGTTTTTTTGCCATTTTCTCCGGTGCCCATATCCTAAAACTCACCAAACTTGGTAGGTGTGTCGGTTCTGGCAAAAATGTTTGATAAAAAACGTCAGATGATTTCTTATCTTAATATAAAACATGCCACCGATGAGGCAGTTTCGGTGTGATAAATTTACGAAAGGGTCTATAATGTTCTTTAACAAAAAAATAATTGATCAAGCACAGTGAACAGCAGCCTCTTCATTTTGGTATTTACATTAATATTTTTATAGACTAATCTTTTAACTCTACTACTGTATCAAAAGCTGAGGCAAGGAAAATATACTTGTATCGCAAATCCAAAGGGCTTTACATAATGATAGGTACAGATGCAATATTTTTGTCTAATTTCACTGTGTCATAAATTCTTGCCATGACTTGGCTGGGAGATTTGTCAAACTACATGATGGTACCTGGCCAATCATAGCTTGCAGTCTCTCATGATCTGTGTGATGTCATTGGAAGGAGGCGCCAGGTTCCACCTTCAAAGAACAAGAACATAATCATCCTGACGGGTCAGGTCAGGTCAGGTCATGCTGATATCATGTAGTCTGAACCTGGTATACATTAAAAAGGCCCCTGCTACCTCTTCCATCCGTCCTTCTACTCAGTTCAGTCCAACAAACAGGCAAAATGTTTGAGGGCATCTGGTGAACTGGTAGATAATCACACTGAAGGAACAGAGAAGCAAGCTGTGACAGGCTCATGATAAAAACAAGTCTTCCCCTTCTTTGACCATGCAGAAATATAAATTACAGCAATTAAAAAGAAGTGACTGGTTTAAAATTATTTTCATCTGTATTTCATGAACCAAGCATTCTACATAATGGTAGAAATTAGGCTGATGTAATTCATATATTAAATCAACAATTTGGTTGTCTTTATGGAGAATTGGTGGTTGTTGCTGATCTCATTAGTGGAGAAAGTGTCCAGTATTTTCCCAAAACACCAGAGACAGTTGCCTTCACTGTGTCAAGGGAAACACTTTGTCTCTCTGCCAAGATGATGATCTGGCTTTTATTATGAACTCAAGCCCCATGCTTGAGTCTAAATACGGATAATTGCCTAACAGTTGTCATCCAAGTTTTTTTTTTTTTTATGATGTCAGTGAACCATGACAAACTCTGGTTTCAGTAGGATGCACAGATGAAGCTCCACTGCAGTTTATCTCAAAGATTGTCTAGTAAATATATAAAAATATCAAATAATGTTGCAACTTGTTCATAAATTAATGCTTTCACTTTTAATGAGTCACATTGGATTTAAAAGTGTCAATAAATAACATTTAAATTTTATGTCTATTTTACATGTACTTAATATAAATTACCTGGAGGAAATTGGAGTTCACATCTACACACACATTTCTTGAAAATTGTTCACAGCCATGTTTCTAAGCATCATACACATGATATGTTCATTGCCTGTAAAACAAGCCATCAGTTTGGATTAACATAACATTAGCCAGAAAAAAAGCAAAGAAGATAAACAAGTATGTATGGGGTTGAAGTTTATGATTTAGATCATATATTTATAGAATTTAGTTTTTTATGATATATTTTTTTTACTTTTACCAGCTGAGCTCATTTTGATTACATAAGGGGGCAAGTGCAAGCACTGCTCTAACAATTTACCCACCCAGACTGAACTAGTGCTTGAACACAGCTCAAAAACCAAATCAAATACTATTTAATGCAGCTGTGCTCATATGCTATTATTTGCTACTATATGAACTGTCACACATGTATGTACGCCTTGTCTTGTAGCTGTGCTGTTGTTTTGCCATCTCTGTGTGTGCTGTTCAACAATCAATAATATGATTTTCTGTGTTGTCAATGTCTGATTGTCTGTTTTACTGTAATAAAACAGCATTATATATTTTTGATACCTTTGTAATCATACATGCATTAGAAAGAATATTCTCCTTGGAGCTTGAAAACTATAAACTTTCTTAACAAAGTAGCAGCCTCGTAACTTCACCAAATATACATTTAGACTATTGACATTTTTATGAGATTAGGAGAACTTCCCACAGAAGTCTTTGCTAATTGTATGTATGTCTGATTTACTGCTCTCAAATGCACTAACGTCCTTATGAATCCCTGCCACAACCCAGAGAGAAACTTTTGTGGCTATGTTGTGGCCAAATCAATAAGAGGAGAAAAGCACTTCTATCCAAAATACTGAGCAATGGTTGATAATGGAGCTTGCTCTGTCTTCCTCCCTCTCAATTGATTTCTTGCTCATTTCATGTTTGCTCACCCACTGTCTCACTATTGCTCAATATTTGCCAAAGATAGTAATAAATGATTTGTTTATTGTATTTTATTAACACATAAAATCATCCTATTCTGCAAACTTATTATTTGAATGAATTCAGTATCATGATGCCACTCTTGAAGTTGCTGCACTGTTATCAAAATCAGTGTCCTAATAATAAAATACCCCCAGGTCAAAGTTTAGAGGCATATAGATGCCTGTATCATATCTCACTAATAGTGGCACTTAAGTTTTGAAACATTGAATGTGCTATCAGAAAATAGTACTGTACATAGCATATACTGCAGATATATTGACAGACACATAGATGTGCATATGGTGCAGGTATTCACACTGAAGAGCACCATTTTGATAAAAACTGCTCCATCAAGTTTCTAAAGAGTTTCTTATTATGTGTGGGCTAGTGCACTTTAAACCAAAGTTTCTCCATTTCACTTCACCCTCCACCTCTCCCACTCTCAACTCAACTCAGCAGGGCTGGCTCCATGTGGTAACCACTGTCTTTATGGTGAAGATGCTCCCTGCCATTGATATACTGTGTATTACGGAGACACATTCCTAGTCAAGATGTAACTCAACTCCATATCTCTTGCATACTAAAGTTGTGAAATAACACTCATCCTGGAACTATTGAATTAACAGAGAGGAAACACTTATCATAATAGAATTCTAAGTATTAGAGTTAACAGCAATCAGTACACAGTTCAACAAAAGGCCTTAAATGCTGTCCATGTAACGTGATCTCTGAGGTCTCGAGTGTAGTTGTGACTTCAGATTCAGTTATGCGCTGATGGCTACTAGATCATAATGTTTTCCCATATGATGCCTCCCAAGTGAAAAAGTGTCTGTGGCGAGCGTTCAACCAATAACCTCAAACAAAAGATTTGTGTAGGCTGCTGAGCATAGTGCAGTAAACAATGGAGCTGACATCATGTGTTGGACTGGGCTATGACTGTAATAATGTATTATGCATCATATGGGTTCAACAGGACTTTTCTTTTGTGCCAAATATGGATGTGAACAGCCCCAAATTTTTGGGTGAAAACATTACGATTGTACATTAACAAAACATTAGAATTTGACTGTCACTACACACGCTACAGTTCTCAAACAGACACACCCTCACTTTTCTCTGCCTTACATTTACTTTCAAGTGACTCATATGCATTAAGTCAGTCTCTGTGGTTAGACTCCTTCCTTGGTTACAATTTGTCCTGTAACCAAGAAAGCAGAGTGCATCTTCCTAGATAAAGATTTAATCATTCTTCCCAGACATGTTTTTTGGGAATAAAAACTCTGCTTGAATTAAAAAATGGTGTTGGTGAAAAAGTTTTCATTATCTTTAATGTAAAAAAAACAAACAAGCAAAACACAAAACATTTTTGGTGTATGTTCACTGGAGGCTTCAAGCTTCCACATCACAATTATGGCATTTGTCTACTGGCACTTGATGGTTTCCAAATTGGCTGTGATTCAGACTGCACTTTTCTAATCTCAAACTATGCATATACATCACATCATTCACCAAAGCTATGCTCAGTTACTCTACAATAAACAAAGAGAAATATGTATCTTTGCCCAGAGTGGTTAAAAACTGATTTAAAAAAAAAAAAAACTGACAAAAGTTCTTTCAACTTGCAGAGACTTGATTATTTTTGGGTTATTTAGATACTATGGAAACAAGCTCTACACATGACTGAAATACAATATAGGACAAACCTGTTTGCAAACTGCTGCCCATTAACACTTCCAGCAGATATGGAGTAAGTCCAGTATTCATTATTCTTATATTTTTTGTCTCCAAAAGCAAAATATCTAGCATTAGTTCTGTTGCTAATGAAACCACTGTGTTCACCAACCAGTAACTATTTTGGTGCTTACTGATACTAGTTTGTGTGGTCTTTCAACAGATATTGTTTAGGTAAAAATAATTTACATCTGCAGTGAAGTGAGTTCATGAAAACATATTCTACTGGATAATTACTGAACTGTAAGTAACAGTCTTATTATCATACTACTAAACTTCACATCTCTGCAGGTAATATGTGTGAATGTAGTCATTTTGTCAATTGTCACTAGTCATTTGCCTGTGTTTCATGAAGATGCACAGTAAATGCCATGGAGAATTTACAGATTTCCCAGACAAACCCCATGCAATGATTGAGACTGCATTTGCACAGGGTGAAGCTACAACCCTAAGTTGTAGCTTCACCCTGGCCTAAGTTAGGATAACTTGATAGCAGTGACATGATAATTTAGCTGCTTTACTTGGAGAAGGTATTTTAATCTACTTGAGAGTAAAGTCTGCACGCTCAACGCATAAATATAGTAACAGTGCCTTTACATAGTACACAAAAGTTTATTTGGCCCAAACATATATTGACTGTTCAAAGACCAGGTCATGTGTCATAGTGTATCCATTGGTGTCAGTATCAGCAGCATATTTTGGGATGTGGGTCATCCAATAATAACTGACAGTTGAAGTTATGCCTCTTTCCTGGCAACATGTTTAATGGTGACCTCTTGTGGGTAAATTAGGCAACTGCAGCTCTTAGAACATAGAAACTAGTATTGATATGTCTACATGTGCCATGCATCAGTCCACTCAGCCCAAATAAATGCTTATTCACACGTGGTAAATTGATTCTAAAAGCATCATTGGACTCAGAGAGTAACTCACTGTAGTCAGTAATGGAAAAAAAGCACCTGGCAAAGACGCTTTCATGAGGCAGTATGTGCAGATATTTCCAGTCATTATAATCAATATTAATTTAAATAGGTAGACTGATATGCTTTCTTAAATAACACTGTCTTTAGAAAGCTATACACTTGTAAATCTGTCCAAGCATTCCTCTGTGTGTGTTTAAGAACTGACATTTCACTCAGTAATTCAAGTGAAGAGCGTGTCATGTAAAAGCACATGTTTTATTCATAAGGGTTGTGTAGGTCAAGTATACTATGTTTGGAACTTGGATCTTTGTAATAGCATTACATTCCATGTGTCCTATCAATCAATTTTACAATCTAGTCAGGACAGACCTTTTCTTCTCAACCAGCTGTAACCTAGTCTTATATAATAAAGTTACAAACAGAATGACCCATATCTAGCATTTGAAGCAAGTGAATGAGCAGGTCCATAATCAGGGACTAGGAATTAGGCTCTAATACTGAATCCTCATCTGTATTTATAGAACACTGGCCTTTGTCCTCAGGGATTAGGATGCTCAGAGGAGGCTGAGAGGCCCAATGTAATGGTTCATGTCTGTCGTGTTTGTGCTTCTATGCCTGTCACATTAAATTGAGTACACTCTAGCAGAGGGACAGCAGAGGTGCATTACATTCATACAACCTCTGATCAAATCCAGAGGTTTTACGATACCAGTTGTGCTGTGTCTAACATGTTCTCTGTGACTGGATTGCTATTTTAGAGCCACACTATACTACAGCCTACAGTTCCAAGTTTCATCCCTCTGGTTTATTTAATTAGTAAAGAGCACTAATGCTAAGCACAAATAAATATTTTATATTATGACCCCAGTGTGTTGTAAACCTTTAATAATGAGAATTTTAAAATGATCCATATGATTCAAATCCTGTGCAGACTACAATAGACTTTATTGAATGAATGAACCCCACATAATTTCATACAGAACACAGCCGAGCCCAAAAGAAAAAAAAAACTTGATAAGTAACAGCAGCATACATCACTGAGGTACACATATCCTGGCAGACAGATGCAAGGACAATCAACAAACCACAAACCATAATGACAAAATATGTTGTAGATCTCTACAACTGGCAGGAATTGGACATTGCATACTGTATATGTGGGGGATGTGGAAGAGCCTAGATTCCTTGTAAGTACAGTAAGACACAAAGAGCTTAATCAAGGACCAAGTAATAATGTTAACTCTGTGTCACTAATAAATTCTGTGGGTAATTCTAATGACTGTGACTAGTCTCCATGAAAGAAGAAATTACATTCATAATTTCATTCTCATCTCAGAATTATAGTCAAAGAGTGATTGTTTTCTGAATTTTATCGTGATATTGGTCCATCTAATTGCATTATGCATTAAATAAAGCTACTTTTGCTAATAAGGGCATACATAAAATAATGCACTTATAAAAAGGTTTCAAATCTCAAAACAGGGAACAATAGTAGAATTTCTTTTTAAACTTTACATGTTCTTTGATGTCCTCCATACAATATAGATATTGTTTTATGTGTACCCACATAAAGTTGCAGACAGACTCAAAAAATCATTTACACACACAATGTGCAATACATTCATTGCAGAATTCAGTTTGAATTAACCTCAAAGTAATTTTACATCAAAGACACAGAAGCCGCATAGACCATACAGAGAGTAAAGTTCAGTATACCAAGGGTGATAATATAATCATTAAGCAGTATGAGATAAAAGCTATGTCAGAGGAGGGAGAATGGAGTTCAGTTGCAGATAAAAATATGACATTTGGGTTTATGTGGATGTGAAATTGATTTCTTTCCATATTTGTTAACAGCTAATACCTACTACTGGATAAATTGGTTGGGGACAGAAACATACCTGACTTGAAAGTGAGCTGTGAAATCACCTATCATTCCCTTTAATGGCAATTTATATCTGCAACATGAAGCTCAAATTTGTCCTAACTTTTGTCCTTATTCAGGCATCAGAGTGGACAACCCTTCTCTACCTATTAGTCAATGAGCAGGCTCCTGTAGAAGCTCAAAGGTCAGCTGTGTGATGTGACGCCATGCTTGCTGGATGTGATGTGACTCAGTGGTGCGTGAGCAGATGGCAAAGCGCAGGACAAAGTTGTCTGAGAGCATACATGGCACCAGGTGAATCTCTCTGCTCTTGGTGATCCTTTTCAGCAAGGTCTGATTCAGCTCATTGGAGCCCTGAGAGGAGGGAACAAGGAGAAAGTAATGCTGAATGTGTTGAATTTTACAAGAGCCAACATTTTATTGCTTAGTAATAAAACTACTGGACACCTGTGACTGGGATAAAATACTGTTCTTGTTGAATTTTATGATGTAACTGTCATGTCTCTTGTGAACTACAATGACTTGCAAACTGAACTGTACCTTGAGCCTGAAGCAGACAAGTCCCAAGATGACCTCAGCACAGATCTCAAACCTCTTGTCGGCTCGTACGAGACTCTCAAACTCTTTGGCCAGATTCACTTGCTGTAAATAGAATATTTATATTAAAATGTTATACGACTCATATGTTTTATGGTTGATATCACTGATATCTATGTCAATAATGTACATTTGCACTGATCTTGATGTCCACTTGGATTTATTAGTCTGTCAATGATCTTTAAGATCAGTAACCAGTAGTTGTGGCAAAAGTCAAAGGACAGTACTAGTTATATATTTTTACAGCACAACAGAGAGATTTGCAAGTATATTGCAAGTATATAAAATGTATTCAAAAAAAGAAAAAAAATCCATACAAAAAGGGTGTAATTTCTTTTATTTTCACTAGATGGCAGTGTTGTATCATTTTATGGTGCAAAGCCTTCAAACATTTGAAATCCTATAATATTAGGGCATGATTTATCAACATCCCAAATAAAGAGTACTAAATTGTGTGCACAGTGCAATAGATTGTGTTTAGTTTATGCCGTTTTACGGGTGATATACTAAGAATAACTGCGTAAATGAAAACAGGTGCAACAGAGTAGAGACAACGGTAAAGCTGCAAGCACAAAATAAAATTTAATAAGGTTCCAGTGGAAGAGTTTAACAAAACTGAGTTATAACAACAAAAGATTACCAGAAAAACCGACAGATGGGAGAGTATTTGTAACAAAGTCAATGCTATTAGTAAAATGAAAAATATTGCACTCCAAA
>JANJYQ010005376.1:3258-16254 GCA_024605255.1 Rastrelliger kanagurta | reverse complement strand
GTCTTTTAGTGATCGATATCAGGGGAACATCTACAAGTGCTGCCTCACTGCCACTCAGCTTTCAAAAATATTTTTCTGCAACAGCAACGGCACACAACAAGTGGCAATGGACTACTGAATAACATCTATACTGTGACTTCTTGACATTTCAGTGCAGCTCTGTTCGGTCAACACACTCCATCAAGATGAACGTACGGGGGGATGAAAACACCTGTCGTAAACATCTAGTGCTTCCCTTGTTATGTGGACATACAGGCCTGTGCTTGCCTGTTGGACAACTGGCTTCATATTGCAATGTTTTTAATGGAAAAGCGATTATCCCTCATAATATTTCCAAAAACAAAATGACCTAATGCAAGTCTCCCAAACTGCTGTGGAAACTTTCTGTTTGTAACATTCATGCATGTTTTTTTTTTTTCCCTAAGTCTGCCAATAGAGATCCAGACCCAGATGTTATAACAGCAGAGAGAAGACTATCAGTATTGCATTTGATAAATATTTATGCATAATAATAGATTCAAAATTCACATTAAAAAACACAAGTTTAAAAAATAAAATTTAATTTGAAAAATGTTGAGACATATTGGGAACAATTTTACTACGCAGGCCTTCAAGTCATGCATCAAAGCTATGATTCTCTGACACACATGTGCTACTGTCTTTCCAGCTGGACACAGATAGAAAGGACCACATTCTGATCAGTAGAAATACTTTATAAACCGGCTTTTAAAATGTCAAATTCATAGTCACAGTAAGATTTTAACTAATATTATTTCTTAAACTTGGAAAAACATGATGACATTTTTCAGATTGGACTTGTGTAGCTATAAACTGTAAACAAAGCATTTACCCAGTTTGAGTGCTCCAGCCAGTCCTCTGATGACAGTGACGGGGTTGGAGGGGTTTGTGCAGAACTGGTGCAGTGGGGGGAAGAAAGCGTCCCTCTTGTTCTCCAGCTGCTCCACAGACGAGAAACGGGAAGTTAAAGGTTATCGCGCAGTGGATGTGAAAAATACTGTGACCAGCTGCTTTTAAGACGTAAAGGAGGGGCAAAAATCTCATCGCGCTTCTTAATTTTAAAAAGGACAAAACTGCAGCATTTACACAAAGATTCTCACAGCAGTACCTTTCCTGCTCACAGCTATTTTGAAAACACCTTTATTATTAAATTAGTGTGCTTGTCATACTCACATAGATGCTGGGTGTGGGAGGATTGAGCTTGTCTTTGGGCAGGGCTGGTGAGGGTGGAGGGGGCAGCCGGGGCGGGGGGCACTTATCGAGTAGGATGCTGCTGTTGGAGAGACCGTTCTTGCCCAGGTTTCTGCATGCGCAAAATGCGGAACACGTTTTTAGTGATTCGAGCAGAAGTAATGTGTGTGCGTGTTACAAGAAGAAAAAAATATGCAATATAAATCAGTCAGGTTGCTGCTGACAAAAAAAATGATAGAGCAGTGATGAATATAATGTTATTACGTGCTGAATAATATCTGCATGGCAACAAGAGGAGCCAGCAGCCTTCAGTGTTGTTTACAGTTACATAATCATTCACCTTTGGTTCTGTAGTTACTCTGCAACTCCACTGGGAGGAGACATCCTCAAACACTCAAATGATTCTTCTCTGATTTACACCATTTTATATACAGAACAAAAACCCTTCAACTTTCTGCTAGATTAAAGCTCACCACCTAATGTTACCACACTGCAACAAAAATGGTGGTTAACACAGCTGCAAAGGCAAGTTATTACAATTAGTCTTAACACCTCTGTATGCAGTTCTTCTATTTATTGTTTAACTCATCCTTTTTACAATCCTCATCCCTTTCATGTACTGTATGTTTTCTTTATGGTTACATGCTTAAGTGTCCCTACGTATTTTCAAACTGGGTCCTGTCTCCCACTGAATCCATCAACATGGCCTCCAGTGGATTTTAGGAGCCAGCTTCAGTGTGCAGGATGTTACAACGTGGCTCAGACAAACTGCCACATGCTGGAAATCCAGCAGTGCTCAAAGCTCTGTTATGACCGGACCATGTGTTATCCTGCTTTTGTCAACACCAGAATTTCCTTGCCAAGATCATCACTTCTGCCAAAAAAAATTAAACTAGGCCAGCAGAGCAGTGTCTGAGTACATGTGTAGGGCACGAAAGCGCCGTTTCCACCAAAAGTTCCAGGTACTTTGAACGCAGAGGAACTCATTTCAGGGAAAAACTTTAATGTCCCTGTAGAACACTCCTGTTTGCGTTTCCACCGCATCTGAGGAAACAGGGTCGGTCATTCAAATTAGACCCGGAGGAATTAAAAATGACGGCAGTATTTAACGACGCAGAGATTTGTCTTGTTCTGGGTATTTACTGCTGCATGGACTTGGTGTAATGAATGAATGAGAAAGAGAAATGCAGAGGAGGAGGAGAGAGAGCAAATCATTTTCTTGAGTGGTTATGATAATTTCTGCTTTTAAATATAACCAACAGAAAATAATGTTTTATCACTTTGTCCTTGCTTGACCACTACACTCTTTTTCTCTCTCTCATTCTCTTGTCCTAAGCTGGTAATGAGCCTATATGAGTGTGTTATAAAAGAAATGCCACACAAGTTGAAATGCACTCTGAGCATCTGACCAATCAGCGCAGACCTCACCCCCTAAATTCTTGTACTTTTGGAAAGCACTGCTCAACCAGCAGTGACTTTTTTGGGGGTTGGAACTAGATGAATAAAGTTCCTCAAAGGTCTCACTCTCTTTTTTTTTGTTAGTTTTTTTTGCAGCACAGACACCTTTATTAAACAGCAGATAGACAGGAAATCATGGAGAGGGAGGGGGGGTTAGACACGCAGCAAAGGACCTCGAACTGTTCTATGTGGTCTATACGCTGTAACCCCTAGATCACCTTCGCATTTGGAATTCTCAGTCAACCAGGCTTTATATTTATGACTGTCAAAACAACCAACTGGATATATGCATTTAACCACTGTGCCACACTCCTATGTGGAAAGTTGACATTCAACCTAAATTTTATTTTCCCCTAACACATGACTTCCTAACAATATTGCTGATATTACAGATGTTTTTATCACGCAGGCACAGGAAAGAAAAAGCACTCACCGGCAGGCCTTTAACACGTCCGTGGAGCTAGGGTAGATTGATATTGAAGATGACGAGGACGATGAGGACGAGCTATGTCCATGTGGAGGCGTAGCTTTGAGACTGGTGACGGTAGGCGGCTCAGCCTTCAGTGGGCTTTGAGAGTCCTCGGAGATACCTCCCTTGCCGTTACCGTTCACGGCCGGTGCAGTAGAATTGGTGGTGGCGGGACTGTGCGCACCTGTTTGGGTGTGTTCTGAGGATTTGGGTGACGGCGTAGCTGTGGATATGGCAGAGATGGGCGAGGATGCGGCTGAGCTACCCTGCGCGTGGGGGGTGGAGGGCAGGGCTGCCGGGTGGATGTTGTTGATTTTCTTGTGGGGCTCGGACATGGTGGAAGCTGTGGATGCTGTCCCTTCTGTTTGTCCCTCACCCCCCTCAGGGCCCTTCCCCCCTGCCAGCAGGGCAGATAGTCTAGGATTGTCAGCGCTAAGGCTCGCCTTCTCACCGCCTTCTGCCACTTTGCTGCCATCTCCCGAGTGGACATGATTTGCTAGGCTGTCTGCCTGTGCCGTTTTCCCATCAGCTGATGGCAGTGGCGATGGCGTCTTGCCCTCGGAACCCCCGTTGCCCAGGGCTGCGGCTGCGGTGTTGCTATCTTTGGTAGCGGATGCACCAGGTGCTGCTCCACCTGAGGTAGAGGAGTGGGGGAGGGAGGGAGGGGATGGGAGGTGGTTGTGAGCCTGCTGCTGTGGTGATGGGGCATTAGTGGAATGTCCAACCTGATTGTTGGGGTGCAGGGGGGCGATGGAGTTAGGGGTCTGGGGATGAGAGAGGGTTCCCTCACTATTGGAGCCTGTCGCATGTGGAACAGACCCCTTCTGAAGCCCCTGAGGAGAAAAGAGAATGACTGTTAAACAGTACAGGAATGAAGAATAATTCCAAATATGCTACTTATGTGGATTTAAAATGCTGTAACTCACAGCATATGAAAGACTGAGAGAATAGGAATCTTTTAATTCACAGAGGTCTCAGGAGAGGGATTTCACAATGTGATCATGAAACCTTTTGATGGATTTTCTCAATGGTTTTTTAAAGACTGTTTTTACAACAGAGCCAAGTAGGTCAGTAGGATAAAAGAATTATATCCATATCCATTTCTCAGCTGGGCAACAGTGAACTTGCCTCAGGGAGTTGTGATTTTAAGGATATGATTATGCTCTGTCACAAATGCTGAAAATAAAATGAATGAATGAATAAAGAATGAGCAGTGAGTGATGTCTTACCTGAGTGGAGTTTAAGTGCAGGGCCTGGCGCGGCGTGGCATCCTGTGTTAGCGTGCTTGTGCAGGTGTGAGGTAGCAGTGCTGCATTGCCGCTGCCGGCAGGTTGCAGGTAAGGCACGTCTCCGTTGGGTCCTGTGGCCGTGGGCCCTGGCTGATTATTACTACTACTGTTACTGTCACCCATAGGGAGGGAGTCTGAGTGTCCATGTGGCCCAGGGGCCACGGGCCCGTTGGCCAGCGGTTGAGGCGGGCACAGGGGCCGGTGGGGTCCCAGATGAGGCCGGGTGGGGTGGAGGCTGGGGTTGGGGGAAGGGAGGGAGTTGGTGGTGGGGCCATTGGGGAGAGAGGGGCGCACCTGTCCTCCAGAGGCATTCTGTCGCATCTGGAAATGGGAGAGATGACAACCATGTAATGGCACAGTCGGACATTAAAATCTGTCAGTGATTTATTGATTTATTGTTTAGTTGGAGAACCAGATGGGTAAGCGCTTTATTTACTTTCAGATTCTCACCTGTCAACATTTCAACACTGTTGCATTTACTCATATAGTACTCTGTGCCAAACCGCACTACTGTAACGCCTACGCACACCACAACAAACAATGAAAAGGTTTCAGTAGCCAACGTTAGGCGTGAGTGCTACTCTGAGTTTACTAATATTTATTCCAACATTGTAGTTTAAGCATTCAACCTATTAATACACAAACAGAAATGTGACATGTATGTGTGCCAGTCACTGCTGGGCAGACTGATGCATAGATCTTCATCCATACATGTATGTGTAAAGAACACACATGTCAGCATCTGAAATATTCATGTTCTGTACAGCACCATACATTGATTGTAAATTATTCAAAAGCTTTGACTCTGAATAATTCAAACTGATTTTTCTGACCAATTATCCATGAGTATGCTTGTGCATCATGCATGAGGATGACAATGAGTGCTTCTGAAAGTAAAATATATCCTGATCAGTAAAACCTAGTTATTCTGAGGGTCAAACATAAAGGAACAATGAAGCATGTGTTTAACCCTTATCGTGTGTGTGTGACTCTATAGATCTTTACCTGGTGCTGGTGTTGCTGCATCATGTTGAACTGAGCCTCCATCTGCTCCAACATCTGAAGCTGTGGGGGCTTCAGGCTGGCCCGGTTACTCCGCAACTGTTCCAGCAACTGAAGGCAGATGGCAACAAAAGCCATAAATGTTGTAAGAGGAGAAGAAAGCAGACATTATGAATATTCTTTTAAAAAATGAGATTTGAGATTTATACCGACCTGTAGTTTCTGTGGGGAAAGATACCAGTTGGGGACTGGCTGCTGTGCTGGATTACTGGCCCATGAATCACCCTGAAGACAATAAAATATATATGTAAGATGTAAAAACCAATTAAGGAAGATGCAAATTACAAATGCATGACAGCAACTTTTCCTGCTGTAAGAAGAAAGGTGGTGACCTCTTGGCACATATACTGTAGCTGTCACAATCAGATAGATGCTGCCTTCACAAATCAATCGATCCAAAAACAAATCTCTCTGAGAGGAAGAACATCTATTAAACAAGAAGAACAAATTGGTCTAAGCGTTTGAATATCAGTAAGTAATTACCTTGGTGGGGCTGGAAGCTCTCCTCCTCTTGGTTGGGCAGGACTGGTCCTCTGCTTGGCCCAGTGAGCCCACGTGAGGGGGCAGAGACTGACCTGAACCTGAACCGACCTCTGCACTGTGGTTGGGCTTACAAGCCTGGAAGGGAGGGGGGGTGGCGTGGGATGCAGGTGAAGCGAAAGGAACGCGAGGAGGAACAAGGACAGAGGCATAAATGGAAGGACATTAAGAAAAGGTCAGACGACAGAGAGGAATTGGAAAAGAGCAAGAGAATGAAGCAAGGAGAGAGACAAGTAGTAAAAAAAAAACCCCAAAACAATAGCGATGACAAAAATGGAGAAAACAAAAATAAGGCGAGAGGGTGCAATCAGAAGGAAGAGCAAAGCAGGGGATGGAGAATAAGGAAGACAGAAAAAAAGGAGAGCAGAACTGTGATTCTGTGTCGACACTTGCACATTCAAGCAGGACATGTAGAGTAAAAACATTTCTGTGTATTCTCAAAGTGTTGCTTTGTAGGGTGACAACAACCGCAACAACAACAACCCAACAGGGGCATTTCTCCTGTTAAGAGGAATACTGGTGAAAATTCACTGCTACTGCTTCTTATCAAACACCTGCAGCACTTTAAAGTTTTATGGAGGTTAACAACGACTCTTAACAGTATCTAACAGTATTCTAGTTTTAGACAGTATTAAAAAAAGGCATATGCGGCTATTCAAAAGGTACAAAAGCGTAACTCAACCTTTAAAGCGAAAGGTTACAACACATTCCACACAGTGACATCCTTACCATTACCTCTGAGGGAGCCTATGAGCCAGATGTGACTGCCCAGGAATTTAGTCCACTGTTAGCATTAATGGTTTTGTTTGGTTGTTGTAAAGGTCTTTAATAATCAGATACTCAATTTATACAGCTTGCACTACAAACGTGACCCAAATTTGATGTAAATAAATCAACACGTGAAGTCACATCTGACTCATTGAAATCTATTCATCCTAAATGTTTCAATTCTAAAAAACACCCTCACACTGGAATAAGTCAACGCTGATAGATCAACGTATTCCAATGCTGAGTGTATAATTACAACAATGATGACACAAACTTGAAGACACAATAGAACTACAGGCATCTACTGTGTGATGGGTATTAAATGAAGAAGTGGTAATGGAACACTAGGGGGCGTTGCTGTGGCTTTGTGAGCAGCTGTGGGACATCTAAGGTCAACTACTGAAAAGGGGGGAGGAAGGTGGACAGAGCCAATGGGAAGCTTGGATATACTCTACGGCAGCACGACCTCACCGATCACATTAGGTGGAAGGGGGGCGTGGGGGTGGAAGGGTCAGAAAAGGCCAAACGTCAATGAGTGTGAGAATTATAAACACAGCCGCTTGATTAAGTATTAGAGCACTTTTAAAATCTCTTCAGAAAGGCAATCTCTCTCCCAGTGGAAACCAAAGCAGATTAAGAGCAAACAACAAGTGTGGTGCAGGTTCAACAGGTTTGCCACCTAAAACTGGATTTGTCAGTGAATTGTAGAGGAGTGGTAGTGGTGGTGGTGGTGGGGTAATCCTCAATACCACATTAGATTAAGAAAAAAGGATTAATAGAAGGGGAAATTGAGTGGGAAAGAATTACCAAAAGCCTGTACAAGTGCTTTGCTGATTCTTTTTTTTTTAGGGGGGTGGGAGGGAGGCGAGTGGGGGGATTGAACTGAGTGTGATGGGTGAAGCCGAGTGACTACTGTACTGTGGAGAAGAAAGGGAGTGCAGGACTGGGTAACACTTGGCTGGACCCTCTCCTCTTTTCATAACAGATGCCATAAAGCAGCCATGTGTGGATATTTGAAATAAAAAGTACAGACTGTGGAGCAGAAACTGTGAGTTTGCAATGAAGTCAAAGCTTCCAAAAATCATTCATGTTGCAGAGGAGGAACGAAATGTAATTTATGTGAGTGTATTCTTTAAAGCACATGTTGCTGGCTTCTTTAGACATCTGCGTTCTCACACACACACATACACACGCTCAGACGGTGTAGAAGGCGGGGTTAAGCTCAAGTGTTACCCATCAGTATGTACAACAGTGCATGCGGTTGTCATCTGTAGGTAAATCTGTTTGTACATTAGGATTATGTGTTTGAGTGTCTGTGTGTCTGAGTGTACACTCAGTCAGAGGAAGGGGAGGAGGAGAGGGGGAGGGATGGGGGAAGTGTAAGTTGCTCTATCTGGTCTCTCACCTGCTGTGGTGCACTGCTCAGGCCTCCCTGCCTGGAGGTTAGCTCAGCTGGGATTGGTAGACTCCATGCCTCCTCAATAAGAGGGAGCATTTTACTTTTACTCTGTAGGCTACTGAGCTGGGGGTTACTCAACTGAGCCTAGGGGAATGGAAAACGACGTGAAAAAACAAAAAAAGAATAAAACACAAGGCTTTTTTTGTTTAAAAAAAAAAAGATGACCTCAAAACAAGGAAATGATCAGCAATGGTAAAATAGGTAGAGGTTAATTTTACGGCTTTAAAATTCTATTGGTTGCATGGTCTGGCTAATAAGACGAATGACACTCAGCAACAATAATCCCAAACACAGTCAGTCAAACAGTCCATTAAAACAAGCTGCTGTGCTTGTCTTAATGCCATGACATTATGCTAACATAACTGGTGAAAATGTAACATTCCTTCATGCATATGTAAAGGAAAATGACATCATTGCTTTTAGGAAAAGCTCAGACAAAATATAGATGAATAAATAAACAGATATGGGGATAATAAAGAGATGTAGGGTTTTTTAGAACCCCAGATATTAAACTTATGGAAGGTAAAGTAACTTTGAGGCAGCTAGCATTAGTTTCATGAATCAATCTTTCAAAGGGATAATTAACTATCACAATAGGGAAAGTGATTCCCATTATTCCTAGTGGGTGTTGCAATGTGAATTCTTCCTCTTCCCCTTATATTATGCTGCACAGCATCTTAAAAAAAGTGCTAGTTAGCACAAACAACCCTATCAGTTTACGGATGGGAGGTGTAAAGCCCCGAGACAAAATACATATTAAAAAAAATAATAAATCAAGCACCCTGGAAACTCCCTGGCTTTAATTCAATTTTTAATTTTTTTCCCCTCACACAGGGTTTCAGGACTTCTGGGTTCAAAAGTTTCCTTTGTGCCTAATGATGGTCAAATCACTAGGCTTCACAGGGATGTTAACAGAACAGCGAAAAGGAAAGGAGCAGCAATGATGGAAGTGCAGAGAAACCTCATCCAGTCCTCTCTGTGTGCTTGTGGAAGGGGGTTTAAGCTTTAGTTCAAATAAGAGATGAGGGAGCCAGCCCCATCATCTTGGCACTGATCAGTGCTTTTTCACCCATTCTTGATGCCAGTTTTATGTTATATAATGAGAGAGGAAATGTCTGTTATTGTCTGCCAGGTAGTGAGTGTTAATAGTTTTTTTGACCTTTTTTTTTTCATTGCCTGACACTCACTGCATGTACTCTGTGTTAAACCCCATGGAACGGCTTTTAGTTTGAATGTTTTAAATAAATGAAGCTCAGAGTAGCATGACATAAATAAATAGCAGCCAGTAGTTTCAATTAGGCAATTCCAAAACTGATGTGTCAGTATCTTCTATGTAAATCCTGATGCCTTTGTTTGTTTGTTCAGATGTGCCAGCTGTCAAATGCGCCCAACTGAGCCCTGGCAAAACACAGCGCTGTGAAAAATAAACAGCAGCCAGCAGCTTCAATTAATGATACGACAGTGTACGTGAGAGTGATTCCATATATGATCAGATATTAAGCAAATTAATTAGCAGCTGTGATACAGGCTATATTTAATCCTAATAGATACATGTCCAGTATTTTTACTGTGGGCAAAGAAAAAATCAAGGGGACTTTCCTACTTTGAAGTAATGAAATCCATGCTGGTGTGTGTGTCTGGACAAGTTCACTTTGCTTCTATTTCAGCCAAATTACGCAGATGTACCAGACCTGCATTTGAACTTGAGATTATATAATTGAGGTTGTATCCACACAGCCATGCTAAGGGCAGATCCTGCTTCAAATTCCTCTCTCCACCCACCTGCAGGCATTTGATGCGGTGGGTTAACGCGGTGGTGTTGGTGCAACCCTTGCTGCGTGTGGCGTTGATGTAGCACTTGATGGCGTCGTGCGGCTGGTTGCAGGACTCGTACAGCGTGCCCAGGTCCATCCAGGCGGCGGCGTGGCTGTGGTCCAGCTGAACGGCGCAGATGTAGGCCTGCAGGGCATCCATAGGCTGGTTCTGCTGCTGGTACAACACCCTGCAGGGAGAAGGTAGAAGGGGAGAGAGCATGGGGCCCACGGGAGAAAGATGGGGAAAGTAGGATGTACAAAGGGATGAAGAGGAGGACAGGAAAATGAAGTGAAAATGGCAATGAGGATGGAGGGAAAAGAATTAAAGAGTGTTTTGTCATGCAAAGGAGATTTCAGAAATAAATGGATATTTTAAAAATAAGTAAGTAAAGAAAAGTTGAAATTGGGAGATTGGGGTGGGGTAGATTTGATAGATTTAGAAAGTAATTGGAATGAAAAGATTAGGATTTAGAACTCCAGATTCAGCAACTTAACAGTGACAATAATGACTTGCATTCATGTTCTGCAGCCTTCATCCAACAAATGGAGTCTTACCCTATAGAGCACCAGGTATCTGCACTGGCCTCTGATTTGTCTATGGATTGCCGATAGGAGATGAAGGCATCCTGGACCTTCCCAATACTAGAGTAGCACCTGCAAGAAATACACAGTGACAGTGGTGCGACAGTCAGAAAACATTTCAGTTACAATGAATAAATAACATATTCTTGTGCTGCAAAAATAGTGCTGTAATAAGGCAAATGTTGTATTTTTACCCCAAAAGAGCTAAAGCTACTTTAACTTGCAGAGCAAATTCTGTCAAACTCTCCCAATTACTCAATGACAAAGTGAGAACTCAAAGGTCCACCGTCCAATAAACTGATTTTATTTGAGTCAGGTTTTTTCCACTTATATCAGACTGAAAGTGACTGTGGTAATTGTGTTATTCAAAGAAATTCTTCTTTTCACCAATTATGTGCTGAGCCAACTTTTCATGACCATAAAATTCCTGTTTATATTGGACTAATTTCACAAGTGTTGCAAATGTGCCTAGGTAGATGTCTAGGTATTGCTAAATCTGTATCAAAACCCTGCAATATTTGTGTAAAAAGAATTACCTTTGTTGTTTGAACAGTGTGGAAATTTCAAATACTCCCAAGTACAAACCAAATAACAAAAAAGTCCATTACAAATACTTTGAGAGAACAAATCGTCTCCTGATGGTGTGCAACGTACCTGCCAAGGAAGTACCAGGACTGTCCAGAGTTAGGGTCGGCCTCCAGAGATTTCTGCAGACACTGGATGGCATAGCTGTCCCTGTTGGTTCTGTCTCCGAGCTGTTCCACTGTGTGATGCATCCAGCCTGGAAAGTGCCATATTAATCACTGACTGTGGTGCAATAATACCTCTCAAACGATGAACAAAGAAAGAAATTCAACTGTCTCATTTTGAATTTTTTTTTTAAGATGAGTCAACACATTATGCAAATGTGCCAGAATATGTAAGAGAGCTGTGAGTTATCTTTTAAATGCTAAAACTAAATTTCAGATTTCATAAGTAGAGTAATTATACAACTAAATGTGGAACCTATATTTATAGTAACAGGAGAGAAACTGTGGTGAGTTTTCCCCGTTTCAAGGTATTTATGAAACAAGCAAATATGGATTTTTGGTTTCATTCAATCACACACATAAAAATACACATCAATCAATCTTATTTTAATCACTTGTCAATGAGGAGGTGAAGCTTACCTAGCTGCTGCAGGGTAGTGGCCTTCACCTGTGCAGGAAGATCCTCCGTCTGCAAAAGGCTCTCATAGGCCTCTTTGGCAGCCCGGTATCTCTTCTGGATATGAGGAGCAGTGAAGAATGAAAGAAAGGGGAGGGAGTGTGCCATGGGGAGAGGAAAAGTGACAAAGCACAAATTAAAAAAAACTGTTTACAACACACTGGATTGAGATTTAATTCATCACATAATCAAAACGGAAAACGGAATATTAATGGAATACCAAAGTAATCATTTTGATTGACCTCCCCGCTCCTTTAAATTTCGTCACAATTTTGTATCTAAAGATTTGCTGCATGCACTGTGGGTCTGAGAGTCCCACTGCGGCGCTGCGTTCTGACATAGCACAACACACATTAGTCGTGAAGCGCCACTACTGCCAGAGCTGGCGAAAGCTACTGTACCTCTCTACTGAAACCGACATAAAGAGAGAGAGAGACCACCAGCATACAAAAGAGGGGGAGACAGACTTTCTTGTTTCCGTGGCAACCCCGCCGAGCTGAGAGTAATCTATCTCCTACTGCACGCCACCCACTCACGCACCCTGTTCCCTCCTCAATTTGTCAGCACCTGGTTCAAAATTAGGAAAAAAAAAAAAAATAGGGCTTTCCCCGGCATTCTCATGCCCTGTGATATTACAAATGTGGCTGGGCTACAAGTTAAGAGCCTTTGTAATGAACCTTCAACATGCAACGCTTATCCTCATTCACCCAATGAAGGAAACAAAACAAATGTGTCCTTGGGAGGAGTCACAACTGAAGGACTGATTAAATAAAAGAACAAGAGAGTGCTTACCTGAATCTCATATAAATGAGCAATGTGGAACTGAACTGTAAAAAGAGAGAAAAAAGAAACATATTAGATGAAAGGTTATTTGGTATTTAAGAAAGGATTCCCAGCCCTCCTCAGAGTTAGTCCTCATCATAGTCTTTCCTAGCCTTTGAAAAAAGTAGTGCTGCGTTGTCAATAAATGGGTGTTAGAAAGCCAAGGTTGCCTGTCTACGCTGAGTGTAACAGATCAGATAGGTAGCTGTGCTCCTGGCGGCACCTTCCTTTGTCTGGAGCGCTGCAGTGTCTGATCTAAGCTGCCTGAGTGACTCTCAGCAGATGGAGGGAGAGAGGGAGGGAGAGGGAGAGAGACAG
>JANJYQ010005351.1:26386-37579 GCA_024605255.1 Rastrelliger kanagurta | reverse complement strand
ACACACACACACACACACACACACACACACACACACACACACACACACACACACTGTATTCTTCTGCAAAAAATCTCTTGCTCAGATGATTTGATATAATTGTTTGTATGATGAAAGATATTCACTATCATTTCTCTTCTGTTACAAGCTCTTATCAAGCTGGCTCTAAATAACATCATGCGAGTGCCAACTGTGGGACATGACTCAGCTCATGTCACTGGGAGCCTTTTCAAAGTGGTGGATTTCAGCATTGTTTTTGTGTCCCTTTTAAATGAGCTCCATGCTTTCCACATCCCGCTTGCCTGCTAATTTCAGACAGCGGGGTCTTGAAATGGTTTGGTACTGGTGTATGAAAATGTGTTATTTATTATCTCCCCATTATCTATTGTTTACATTGTAACTAAGGACAATAAATTTGTCACTAAGCATTGGGCTAGGTGCTGAGTTTTTTATGAGGTAAACAATACTATATGTTCCTTCATTGCAGCTCTCTTGGCTGTGGAGCTGGCACTAGATGGGTGGATGACATAATTCCTGGCATGTTCTAAATGTACTCCTTTTTACTTGAGGAGGGAAAAAAACAGTGCATCTCTTAAAGAAACATTTCATAGTACACATGAGGGCCAATAATCAAAGTGTTTCTAGCACACTAGTGCAGCTTTTTACATTTCATTCACACTACCAATTCTAATGTTTCAGTATAGTTACAGAATTGCTGTAGGCATTTGGGTTAATAGGCTTAAAAACTGCTAAACATTAAGTTTTCCCCTAAATAGTAAGCGAGTGAAAAATGAAAAAGTTACATGGATATTCTGCTCAGAAATGCCAAGAACAGAACTTGCGAAGCTCCTACACACGTGTCACTTTTTAACTCTACTATGCAATGATTGATTGAGCGGTTAGCGCAGTATGGAGTCATTTGTAAGCAGTTTAACCATTAGAGTACATGGTAACCCTATAACATGTTCCATTCATTTTCTACCACTATAGTAGGGGAGCACCTCTGGCTAAACATCTTGTTGTGAGGAGGAGGAGCAGCAGCACACACAATAGGAGTCTAATTCCAGGTTTTGTAAGCAACATCTGTATGAATGGTGGCATTGTCAGGGTATGATGTCATTGGAGAAGGACGGTGAGCTAAGAGCACATCTGAATCTGTAGGCTGCTTCACCGATCTCTACAGTATGTGTATGTGTGCTCTATACGTTGGTGTGTGTGTGCTTATGGTTGTGTGTGCAAATGGCTCACTTTCATTGCACTGGCACCCTTTCTGGCAATCATTGTCCTCGGAGTCAAAACACATCTGTGGACTAAGTGGTCTAAAACAAACCATGAAGCTGGAGTTTGCACATAGTTTTTGATACTGATCTGTTATGTACATATGTGTGGTTAGTTAAGTAAACATGTGGATATGGAAGTGTGATAAACAACAGTCAAACGGGGACACAGGACACAAGACACATGGCAAGACACACTGCAGCACAGTAGGGAGAGTTGTCAATGTTCGTGACTTGGATTGCAAAGAAACATTTTCAGATGCTAAACATATGATCCTCTCCTCTGCTGTGGAGGTGAGTGGATTCAGCAAAATGAAGTTTAGGGATAAGGAGCTGCTTGGGATCAATGTCAGTTTATCAGTGTTGGACAGAGACCAGTGAGGGGCCCCTTTTGCACTGCTTCCACTGTGTTACTAAGTGTTTGGTTTGTCTGAGCTGGAGACACATACTGTTTAAAGTAATAGTCAAAGATAAATAGACATGCTGTGTTGCCTTTCAGATGATACACAACTCATTTGACAGGCTTGTTTGTTTCAATAATGAACAATGTGGTCTGATACAACTGCCTGTCGCAGCTTAGTTGATGATCATATAAAACTGGGGTTTGCACCTGCTCAACCATGAGATAACATCAGACCATGTATAGATATTGAGGTATATATATGGTGGGTGAGGTTGCAGTATTATTCAGAATTGAAAGTCAATCTGATAGAAAATACAAGCAATGTGATATGATATATTGTTTTTTGTTTCAACATTATTTAGCTGCTATTTGATGCATCAGTTTATACTCTCTAATCATGTTTCTGTAACTTTGGATGAACACAATTTATGGATAGAAAGTTTTAACCAATCTACAACCCTGAAGTCCTAAAGTAATAAAACAGTAATCATGTTGTTAATATAGAAAGTCATGTTAACTATTTTCAGATTAGCCATGTTTTTAACACAATATATACCAGAACACATTCATATTTAAGTACTTGCATATGTGTTTGCATGTGTATAAGCCTCTGTGTGTGACTGTGTGGATGAGGTTATGAACGAGGGTGGCAGTTGTCGCATCTGTTTGTCTTTGGATGACTGTTTGTTGTTTTAGCTGTGCTGATGGGAGGTGTATGTGAAGGCCATTTGGTCATGGTTCAGGGCCTGTGAATGGGACAGGGCTCCGGCAGAGCCAAGCTTGGGTAAGCAGCTGCCATCACCACCATGGGCCAGACTGGGCTGATCCAGTGACCATGAGCCCCCCTGGAGCCTGAGCACTGAATGAGATACTCACCACAAAAAAATCACTCACACACTGGAGGGGTGATTGGATAAAGATCGTTAGGTCAGAGATATTCATTCTGATAAAATTCAGTCAATATTGACCTGTTAGGACATTATCAGATCTTCCAGATGGTCTAATTTGTGCCTACAAGTTGCTGTCATTTCTGTTTTCTTTTCTTTCTTTTCCCCCCTAGCATGGTGGTCAAAATTAATTTATACTTCTCCTCTTTTAAAGAAAAATAGATTGTTTCTCAGTCATTTTGACATGTTGTAGCACAAGAGGAATCTCACGCCAGTGGGTGTTTCAACAATGTGCTAACTTAATCCAAATGTTTATAAGCATAGTTTAAATATATTTTAAACTTGAAATGGAAGTGTAACATACTCTGAATGAACAAAAGAGCTTTTTATCAAAAGTACACATGCTACAATTTACATATTTGTAGTGAGTGGCATGGAAGTTAAGAGTCTCATGCCAGCCAAGAAATACACAAGCATTAGACACATGTTATTTTAAGAGTCTTTTAAATTATTTTTGATTCAAGTAGTCACATTTCAAGTTACTTTTATTACCACCATGATGCCTAACTTTCCTGTTGCCTGTTTTGACAAACGTCAGTGTCTATTATTATGCACTATGTTTTGGTCTGTCTCTCTCTGCCATTGTTATTCTTAGGCATTCTCTGTATTCAGGATTGTGGCAGTGGGTGTAGTGATAACCATGTAGGCTGCACTGGAGCAAGGCTTTACAAGAGAGGGAACAGTGGGGATATACAGACTGGAGTCAGAGGCCCATCCATTAACTTGACAGGGTGGAGAAGCTGCCAAGAGTATGAGCGCATGCTTTGGAGCATGCTCTCTCAGTGGGCGTGTGTCTTGCTGCGCCCATACCGCCGGTTCCTCCGAGCACCACCAGAGCGCCTGGCCCTGGCAGAACAGCCAGTCTATGTTCATCTCCCTGTCTGCGTCTGTAACCACAGGGAGGCTCTGTTCGGGCCATGCACTGATCAGCTTGGCTCAGAACCCAAGAGAGGAGAGAGGGGGCGACATTACAGCCCAGCGCTCCCATCAGACTGTCTGCCTTGCTGTTCCCTGAGGAAATCAGTTTAACAGTCCCCAGCTCTTGGCAAGCAGAGGGAGAGGGGGTGGTGGAACAGGGTAGAGGTGTGTGAGAGAGAATGGAGTGGTGGTGGGGTGGGGTGGGGCTCGGGAGGTGGGGTTGGAGGTGGGGGACTGTTACTGCCTCTCTGGGCGAGAGGGAAATCTAATAAAATTGAACTAATGGGGGTTTGGAGTTTTAGGGGACAGAGAGTGGGTTTTGCAGGCAGGCACTGGTGGGTAGTGGTGGAGATGAGGAGGATGGAATTAGATCCTCTGAGTGCTTGGCAAAGCACTCAGCAGAGCCAAACTCCTGCTTTCAACTGCAGATGGTGAACCCATGTTGGGTTTAGAGAGTGAGTTAGAGGGCTGAGTCTCACAAAAAATATTGCCAGGAAAGTTACAGCTATGATATATTATGCAATTAGAAATACTGTTCACATACACATGATCGTTGAGCTTGCTGCTGCTAATGTTAACAAAAGGTTGACAGAGACAGACAAAGGCTTTAATGCTTCAGTTTGGACTTGGACTGTTAAGTGGAAGATCTACATTTAAAATTGTGATCTTTTTGCACTTGCCTTGACTCTACAGACTGGTTAAATCTTTCTAACCTGTTTTAAGGCGCCAGAGGGCCACAGGTCCCCTGATGGTACACTGCTCCACTTTTAAGGGGAATAAAAGTGCTCACCCTGACCTCACAGGGTTTGATTTACCCATCCTGAGGCAGGTGTGGTCACTTCCCTTTGTACCTGCTCCATGCTCTTGCTTTCTCCTCTCAGGGTTAATAGATATGAAGTCATCTGGTGAGAAGAAACCTGAGTGTGTTCTCAGGATGTGCCCAGAGCACTCACAGGGACATCACTCAAAACCCCTCTGTGGCAGAGAGGAACCAGCCATTAATAAATATCATTAATGGGTGATCACCTGGTCTCACTGAAACCACATAAATGGCCTTAAAAAAGGAGTGGAAGTCGAGAGGTCAGGGGGCAAAGGTCTGGAAGGAGAAAGCTCCCCTTTGGGCAAATGATGGCTGAATCAGGGATGGTGTTTTAACAATGGAAAATCAATAGGCTTACTACTTTCAGTACACTGTCAGAATGCATGAAACATGTCAAATGCATGTGATTACAAATATAGAGGTTGCTAGTTTATAGATTTATTCCCAGTGAATCTGTCGCTGTCTTTATTATGTCATAGACTACTCATCTTGTTTCTTTGCTCTTTCCAATTTTTTTAAGAACAGTAGGGCAGACAGTGGTAGGACAGACTGTGTGCTATCCCATCTGTGAGCACCCTGTACTGCCACAGGCTAACACCTGCAGTGATTTAATGACTGTTTTCTTCAGCAGCCATGTTGCTGCAGGAGAAATGTATATGTATGTGTGTGTAATTAGAGAAAAAATGCATGTGGTGGTTAAGTTCTTCTGCTTAGCACAGTCTGGGGAAATACAACCATGTGTTAAAGAGGCATTAGGGAGCCTGATGAAGGTGTTTGAGAATCACAGCCTGCTCATCATCGCTCTGCTAACGTCCCTTAGTTGCGTCACTGTGGTTCTGGATACAAAGACTTAAGTTTTGGCCAAGGTGGGTTTAACTGAGCTGTGTCTCAACTCCAGACGGAGCAGTAGCAAACACTTGTACTGAGATAGCTACGGGAATAAGCTTATATCACGGTAAGGGTTTTCACTTTTAACACACTCTATACTAGAGGCCAATCTTTAAAATCTTAATATGTACATGTTGATCTATTTGCCACTTATTTAGGCTTTCTATTTCTTTTCTGGCTGGATGTTCTTTTATCTCTTTGATCTCTTTGTAATGTGAGATAGGTTTTGCTAGAGATGTGCTTTCTTGGCTGGAGAGCTTATTATAGCTATTACCTAATATGTTGCATTGCATTTTGTTTGGTGAAAATCTTAACTGTGTGTGCCATTTCTGTCCTCTTATCTTGGTGCTTTTACTTTTTTTTCTCCCCAAATCCCTGTCCTGTTCATAACCATCACCAGTGATGACCCTGCAGCTCTTTGACCTGCCTCTGTACTCTGACACTCATGGGCCTCTTTGGATGCTGACTAATTCAATTAATAAACAGATAGCACTGCACTGCCAGCTGGACAGCTCTCAGAGACACTGATAAATGAGCACTCGTTGTCTTGGGCTGATGGTGTGTGGGTAGGAGACACTACAAACCATCTAATCTCCCTCCACCCCTGGTCCCTCTTTTTCTCAATGCCCCCCTTCACCTCCTTTTATCCTCTCTGTCCTTCTCCCCTGGCGACTGGTTGGCAGGCAGCCCCAGCAGCCCAGATGAGCATCTTACCCACACACAGGTAGTGTTATAGGGCCACAGAAATACAGAGGAGGCTGCAAGCAGATTCCTCTGAGTTCCATTCATTCAGGTGATCGCCTTCTTTGTGACGGAGTGGCAGGAGATTGTCAAGCCCTGATTGGTTTTCTTTTTCACAAGAGGGGTGGGCCTCACCTCTGCAGCTAAAGGAAATGCATTATGTGAAGGCTGTCAGCCTCAGAATTCATGCTGTGAATCATGGAAGATGTCCCTGTCAACACCCTGACTATGATTGATATCTGTAAGCTCATTTAAATCTATTTTCTGTTTTAGTTGCATGTCAATTAGCTTTGTTGTTTCTGCATTATAATACTATATCCTGATAGATATACAGAAAAAATGCTATAAATACTGATACCTTATTGTGTAGATAACAGTATATCACTGTAAGAGTCTTCTCACTGGGACGGTTAACCTCAGTAAGTCTGGTATGATTGTGATGCTGTGGACAGCTGCAGGCCTGACATTGCCTGCTGTGTGTTAGTGTAGACTGTAGTGGTATTTTAACCTCTGTATTCTTTGCCACAAAGAGGAAGGGCTGTGGCCCCTGGGAGCTAGGCTGCTGAAGTTGTGGTCAAGGTGGTTTCCAGGGGGTAGGCTATGATCAGACATAGATAAAAAAGGGTACATTTTAAGTAACATTCTTCATGAAGCATATATGAAAAACAAATTCACGTAGCTTCTGTTATGTAGCATGCTGTCACTATGTCAGGCATCTCTTGGAATGACAAACAGAAACTTTACTCAGCCAAAACAGGCTTGGCAAGGTCATAATTTCACTGTGTTGGTTTCATGTGTAACTCTGTATCACAGACACACGTTGTGTGTGGAAACTGTATAGAAGAATCTCGAATATGCAGTAAATACTCTGACAAACACATGCAAACAAGTAGAGCATGCTATTTTTTCACTGTTCCATTTCTGAAATGATTAAGTGCACTGTGTCTCCACTCTCCTGATAAAAAGCTTTTCACTCATGGACAGTGTGAGAGAGGACTGGAGGGGCTGATGTTGTATTGCAGTCGTGTCTATGCATTGTGATCCAGACCAGCTGGATGCCATTCCCTATGGGAATCATGAATGTGAAGGTTGTTAAAAGATATGGAGCCCTGGACAGAGCATAGACTCACTGACAGCAGCTGGAAGAAGGGGGAAGGGAGTGCAGTGAGGAAAGAGAGCACTGGGAAAGAGAATAGAAAACTTTGTGGAATTCACAACAGTAGCTTTAAGATGAATGCCTTCACTTCAGTTTTGTTGCAGACTTTGGCTCAATGTAACATGTATAAAACCTGAATAATCATAGACAGGACTTAAGTGTTTACTTAAAGTGTTTGTTCACATTAGCAATGCTCTTTTAGTAAAAAAAAATCAATTAATCAAAGTTTAAAAGACTCAGCACTCTCTCAACTTGTTATTCCTAAAAGCTGTAAACATGTAAATAAGTCATGAAAGGATGCAGACATGTATTTCATAATTATGTCTGTTTGTTTGTGTATACCAGATGCAGCCTGAAGACATATNTTTTTTTTTTTTTTTTTTTTTTTTTTTTTTTTTTTTTTTTTACAATCTTGAGAGAGCCTCTCTCTGGTCTCGATCCCAGGCCGCTCAGAGACACAGGCCCAGTCAGGGCTAAGTAGACCACATGGTTAAACCAACAAACCTCTTGCTAGGTCAACAGTGAGGGAGCAGTCTGAGGCTTACACCTTGTCAGAGAGCTCATCCTGTGGGCAGACATCCAAATACACAGACAAACACACACATAAGTGCATGGAAAAGAGAGAGGCTATTAAGAATATGAAGAGAAAGGACTCGTGGGATGGGCAATCATAGAAGGTAAAGAGGGGGAATGACAGGATTGAAGGAGAGACAGAGGACAGCCTAAGTGGCTTTGATTTGTTCTCCTGACATATGGATTTATGGAGACATTCATCATCTCATAGTCGCACATATAGCAGCTCAGTAACACAATCAACACACTAACAGATACACATGCACAAACTTGATCATCTTTCTTAATAGAGAATGATTTAAAACATCATGTTTTGTGGCTATTTTTTTCTTCACTCAGAGGCTGAAAGCTGCACTTTCACACCACCCGGGTGCCATTGCCAACGGAAACATGAACTCCATGGGCCACATGATGGAGATGATGTCATCGCGGCAGGAGCAAGGCACCCACCATCACATGCACTCACATCCGCACCAGCACCTGCAAGCCCCTCCCCATGCGTACCAGCACCATGGCCATCACCACCATAGCCAGGGCCATGGCCAGGGTGGACACCACCACCCACAGGGACACAATCCCCATCACAACTCTCACAATCCCCACCTTCATCCTGGTCACCCTCACCAGAGCTCACCACACCCTCCAATGCACTCTGCTTCACAGGTAAGCAATGCACTTTCCTGGGAGAGCTGAAGCTTTCAGACAGCTCAGATGCAAAGCCACAAGTTCAATAACACATTAACTATACTCCACATTAAAACCTCTCATATAGCTTAAAGCCATTGTATATGTACCATGACTGAAACAAGACAGTGCTTTAGTAGCACTTTAGTTAGTTTTGTATTCAGCTATTAGGTGTTAATGGTCTGGTGCATAAGTAAAGCTGAAACGATGGTTCAAATTCACAGTAAGTCACTGGACAAACGCAATTTCCCTTGTTGCAGCCTTAGTGCCAAGTAGTTTCCAGGCAACAACGTCAATGGTATTTTTTTCTTCTGAGGTTGGTCAGCTACAGGTCAGCATCTGAGGCCTGCCATGGAGGGAAAAGGTCATGAGGAGGCCATAAAGTGGGCATTATAAAAGATGCTCAGGACTGTCCTTTGGAAACTACTTCACACACTTCTTCACTGCCAGACTGCATTTATATGGCCACAACAAGCTCCAGGTGTTAATGTTGAATAGACAGCCTTGGCTAATAGTCTTGGAACATCTTAGCTATGAATATATTTAGTTTAATATTATATAAAAGGATGAAAGTATTGCCCACATCATTAAAAATAACATGATGTGAGACACGTTGTCCTTGTATTATCTAATGCTGAGCATGTTGAGTAAATAAAACTGCCTAACATCTTACTTAAAAGAAATGCAAGTCACTATAGGTTCCAAATGTACCATTTAGGTGTTAAGACAACACACACTGTATGCACAGCAGCCATTAAAGCAGGTTTTATTTTCCATGGTTCTCATAAAAATGGTAATGATCTGAAGACTGAAAACATTTGACCTTGCCAAGTATATGTCAAGATCTGTCAGCGCACGTACAGTTTTAGAAACGGGCCTTTTGCTGTGTATGATGGTGTTAGTCTGAGTGGAAGTGGGCGGTGGAAAACTGCCTCCTGACACCTCTTTAACAAGGTGGGCAGGCTGGTGAATCAGCCCAGTCACTCACTCACTCATTCACTCACTCCTGACACCCACTGCCCACAAGGTACACAAGGCACGTGGCATGACCAGATGTTGTTTTTGGGGAAGTTGCCAGACATAGCTGCAGGAGGTAATGTATAGATTCTTGTTTAGAGGCAGAAGGCTTTCAGGGCAGTGGAGCTAAGACAGCAGACAAGTGGCTGGCTGTTTTCCAGGTGTTTCAGAGTGGATACATGTCTGATTATTGAAGGGTGGCAGACAGACACTGTCTCATCAGAGAGCTTAGTGACGTTAATATCTTTTCCTCCACGTTTCAGATGTCACCTGCTACCCAGCAGATGCAGCCCACGCAGACAATGCAGTCTCCACCCCCAAGTGGAGGGCGACGCAGGCGAGTAGTGGATGAAGATCCGGATGAACGTCGGCGGAAGTTTCTGGAGCGAAACAGAGCAGCAGCAACAAGATGCAGGCAGAAGAGAAAAGTATGGGTGATGTCTTTAGAGAAGAAAGCTGAAGAGCTCACTCAGACCAACATGCAGCTTCAGGTACAAAATGAACTCGAGGTGAAAAACAGTCATAAACATCTGAGCTCTAAATCTACACACAACCCACTTTGCCACCTAAGGCACTACAGCATGTACTTTTGTGTTAGTTCCTCATTTAAAGCGTGTTGCTATTATATGATTTTTGCACCAATGATAAATGCACATAGTTTCAAGTGAGTCTGATGTTTAAAAAGATAACTGAATAAAGAACACACTGTGAATTTACTGTTCAAACTTCACACTTTTTTTTCATCAGTGTGTTTTCTTTTATTCAAGAATGAAGTGACCATGCTAAAGAACGAAGTGACCCAACTCAAGCAGCTTCTCCTCACACACAAGGACTGTCCCATCACCACTATGCAGAAAGAGTCCCAAGGTTACCTCAGTGAGTAGCTCAAACATAAACACAGACACACACACTTGGAAGTTTGACCAAACACACCCCATCATCCGTGTGCCTTAGCCCTGCAGCGCAGATAGCAGTGCTGTGGAAATGCTTGCTAATTGTCATGCCAGAGGAAAGATATAAACTGTACTGACTGAAGTGTGACGGACACACAGTTCCTGCCAAGACTCTTCGCTCCTATGTGCTGGTACCCAGCTCCCACGCTCACTGCAGGACTCTTCCTTTGACATATGGGTGTTGCACACCCTGGTAGCAGGTCTGGGCTGGGAGTTGGTAGTCTGAATCCCACATGAGACCTATTTTTCCATCTGACAGCACCTCTATGCTCAGAGGCTGCCGAGACTCAATGTGAGAAATATGTCACAGGTTGCACAAACTCTCGTGGATACCCCTGGATCTCGCTGATTATTGGACTGTGGCTCGGCTCAGTCACGCATGACATCAGAGCCCCACCCTTTGATACGGATACGAGTGACATTTCCATGTAATTAGGATAAGGCACCTCCCTGTGCGGCTTTAGCACAGGAAAATAAGGCTCACATCCCTACTGGCTGAATGGTTCTTTTATAAAAAGGAGAGCCAACTCCCAGACTGGGCTGGGAGAGACTTTTCATCGATGGGTCTAGCTTGTGTACAGATGTCACCTTCAATGTGTCCAGAAGTCATCAGGCGTGTTTATGGAGTTGAGTGATTCACTTTTCCATTTTTGTGTTATCCATTCATTTTAGGATAACAGGTGAGACATTAGGTGTGAATTTAGTTGTTTGAAATTGATCTCTTTCTGCTAATAAAGCCACCTTTTATAATAATGACATTTGTTCTGTGTTTATTTGATATTTTTACATTATATTTTGAAGCGAGCTTGAAGGTAC
>JANJYQ010005334.1:6639-26967 GCA_024605255.1 Rastrelliger kanagurta | reverse complement strand
CACACACACACACACACACACACACACACACACACACACACACACACACACACAAAATCAATTCAGTTTCCTATCTAATGTTGGTGTGGAGTAGTAAATGAAGTCATGCCCTGTTTTTGTTGTTAACTGCCTAAATTAAAGTGTTAACCTCTTAACTTATTTTGCTGCCAACTAACTTCATTGTATAAACAACCTGGCAACTAATGTTGCAGTGGCAACGTTACGTATCATTATGGTCAGATCGTCAGCAACAAAGAATGCGCAATGTTTCTTACCCTTATGATCACTGCAACAAACACATGGAGGTGTCTTATCCTCTTAGATCTTCCGATCTGAAACACGGAGCGATCGTCTGTTATAGTTGGCTTAGAGTAGTGTTGATAACGGGACGATGTCTGTTAACAGTCTACACAGGGAATGAATACTGTAGACTTCTTCTACGTCCCTGATTTTCCGTCTGCTTCTTCTTCTACTTTGCTCAGAGACTAATTTCGCAGTACAACGCCACCTAGTTTATATATCCGGTAACCATCTGTCATTTGGTCAGATACAGGAGATGCTAAACTAACTATAGGTCTGAGTCCAGGGGTTAGGGAGTGAATGAATGATTTTGGACACAGCCAAAGTCTAAAATTGGCAAAGAAAACACAATTTATTTAAATACAAATGACTATAAACTAAATATGAACCCAGCAAAACTAACTGAATTGCAGATAAAATCACCTTTTTACTGCCCAGTTCAGTTTGACTTCTTCTTATACAAGGGAATAATGAAATTAAAACTAAATAAAGACTTAACTAAAATTACATAATGTTTGTGGTAAACTAACTAAAACTAAACTGAAATAAACTAAACTGGAAAAACTAACTAAAAATGAAAACTTTAAATTTCAATTTAGTTTTAGCCTGTTTAAGAAGTAGGCTAATTAAGTTTTTTATTACTATTTTGGGGTATTGACTAGATTTAGTTTAGTTTTTATTTAGTTTGCCTTTGTTTTAGTTTTGCAGGTATTAGAAAGAAAACTTTGGTTTGTAGAAGCTCAAAANNGCGGTAGGGGTAGAGCGCAGCCGACCCCGGTTTGAATCCCGGCTGGGATGATCCTTTGCTGCATGTCTCCTTGTCTCTCTCTCCCATTATTTCCTGTCAAGTTACTGGACTAGTGCAAGGCCATTTCATTTTTTAAGCATTAACAATACTCAGCCCACAGCTACGTTGCTCAGTAATCTACGTTGCTCAGTAATTAACACTTGGGGCTAAATCAAAAGCACAAAACAAAGCTGATCTTATCTGCAGTTCTCTTTTGTTTTAGTTCAGTTTGCATTGTACATTGTAGTTCATTTTTATTTCATTTAAATTATATTTTCATTGCTAGTCTTAGTCCTGGTTTTGAATGTAAAAATAATTGACTTCAAGAGCAAAGTAACTGGAGATCATATTTTTAAATTATCCATGATAAAGCTTGTGTATTCCAAAAAGATGCAGTATTCAAATATGATGTCAAATTTATTCAGTAGGACAATATATTTTTCTTACCCAAGATGTTTTAATATAGCAAAACATTACCTCAGAATGTTCTATCTGCGTTTTGATCAGGTTTTTTTTTTTTGTAGATAGAACCTAGCTCTAAAAACTATCAGCTGCCTAGTTAACAATGTCTGGCCAAACATCAGCTCAAAATTGACTTTTATCAAAGTCTAGTGATAGACAACGCTAGCTAACATCAGTTATCATTAGCTAACATGACCTAATTCTAAAAGTTGTCTTCAGCAGAAACCAAAAGCATGAGCAAGAGAGATACTACTTAAACAAAATCCTACTGTAGTTTAGGTGTTAGGAGACATTTTTCCATCTTTTAATACTGAGGTGAAAAAGACAACCTGGTGCCATGAAGCCAAAAGATGATTGGGCCGCTGCTGATAGAACCTCATAACACCACGTCTGAGTGTAATTTTGTAGGAACAACCTTTTTGATTTTCGAATAAACACCCACAATTAATTTTATTTAAAACAAACAAAAAAAAACTTAAATAATGTTCACAAGTTATATCAGAGTAAGAAATAATTCAATTTAGATATAACCTTATTATTCTGAGGGAGCGATATTGGGGTCTAAAACTGTTAACGTGCTAACTCTCAGCTGAAAGTTTGAGGCGCGGTATATTCACCTGGTCCAAAAACCAAACCCAAGCCATGTACCTCTGAATGCCCGGGGCTAGGGTTTGATTTTTGGACCAAGTGAATGCAATGCACCTCAAATTTTCAGCATAGAGTCAGAACTGCCTGGGAAAGAGAAGTGGAAACAGCTTTCCATCCCAACATGTCATATTTGACTATAGGTGTGTTGGGTGTTTTAGGTGCCGGGGCTAGGGTTTGGTTTTCGGACCAGGTGAATGCAACACGGTCTTTGAGTGAGGCATAAGTGAACTGAAGCCTAATACTTGAGTAAATACATTCATCATTGCATTGGTGTGGGCATATTGAAGCCAAGGATGGTCATGCTTGCCATTATCATTTTCAATGCTGTTATTATAAGATTATGAGGCAATTATTTTGTTATCTTGAGAAAATGAGCTTCGTTATCCCATGATAACAATATAATCGACATGTTATCTCAGGAAAACTAAAGGTCCTTTCCTCTTGTTGCTTAATGTTTATCAGAGACCAGGAGGACCAAGCCAGCATGCATGAATAGCATCTTGACAACAAGTCATTTAAGCTAAAAATATCAGATCAAAGAGTAGCCTACACAATATTTTTAACAGGACCCTTATTAATGATATTTGTGTCACTACCACATAGCAGGTTGATTAACTTCTGGTTATAATAAAATGGGACGTTTTATGTATAAGATAAGTACCAAACAGAACCTTTCAAGCAATTTCATTTTATTCAACTTAATAAGAGAAAGGAAAGTGAGCTGGTGAGAGCTAAGAACCAACATGAGTGACCTGAATGCTTCTTTTGTTTAGTCTACGTAGTTGAAGGAGACATGGAGATATGACAGGAATGAGCATAAACCAGTGAGTTTGAGATTAAACATTTTGTTATCTGAAGAAAGTATCTTTTTTCTTCTCTCAAGATAACAGAATAGTGACATTGTACCATGTTACATAGCCTACTCAGAACACCATATCCATGGAGGGGAAAACAATCATTGCAATAAAATACAACCAATACAAAACTGAAAACATTAGGAAAATTTAGGCAAAACTGTAGACTAACAAACTCCACTACAATACAGGCTGAAGACCATTTTCACAACTTTGCTGAGCACAGTTTGTAAAAAGAGAACCGGAGACGGTGTCAGAGATGAGGCCTTGTTTGTTCCCAATGAAAGTTGCCCAGTAATGAGTGAAACCAGAAAAGTTACTTCTGCAAACATAATGCAAATGCTCCATGGGCCCACTGATTTAGACAAGTCTTTGACATTGTCAGGTCTATGGGATCAAGTCTTTTTTGGGAACAATCACTTCTGCAACTAGCTGTGATGCTCCCTACTGGCTAGGAGGTAAATGATCCTTCGGGTTTTAGGACCCCGGTTGGAGCTCATCCACGGGGGCGCGCACGTCACGTCACGACGGTCGATTCCAGTCAGATGTAGGGGAGCAGGGCAGACCGCGTCATATCAACTATTAGGAACTGGGTGAGCGAAAATACACTTTTGTTCCATTCATATTAGACGCATTATTTTATAGATACATCTCCACGCTGCAACATGTGATCGCTCCTTGCTTACAAAGCTTTTAAAACAAGTTTTATGGCTCATGCATTGAAGCTAACGGTTAGCGTGACCAGGGTGTCTTGTTGACATCCATACCAGCCGGCCAGCCTGCCAAGTTAGTTTACAAGGGAAGCTATACAGTCTTATCGTTGTTTGTTGCACCCAAGTTTTTTTTAGAGGACTGATAGTTGATTTATCTGTGCTGAGACATTTCACGGACTGCTTCGTTTGAGACCTACAACGAGGCATTTAAATCAGTTTTAGCTCCCAGCCACATCTAACAACAAGCTGGGACACGTTTGTGGTCTGCGCAGGTGCAGTGGTCAGATTATGATCCAGACTCGCCCCTGTTGTTGTTGTCACTCCTGCACGGTATCTCCTATATCTCCTATAAGTATTTGATGAAGCACATCTTGCCCCACGTCTTTATCCTACGTTACATGATTTGTTTGGCACATGTACAGTTCAGTTTATTCTTGCAGGCATAATACACGTGTAAACAACAATGAGTGAGTACTATTGTGTCATATAGTAAACAACAAGCCTGCTGTCATTTTGCACAGTGCTATCCTCCATACTTTAAGGAGGCATAGCTGACAGAGCATTGGCAGACCTTTCGGTCATTCACCTCTGTCATTATGTCACCCAGACTAGTCAACCATTACACATCAGTCATATGACAAGTTTATTTGAGGTTGAATATGAAAGATGCTACAACAGCTTTTGACATAGTTATTGACACTAAATCATCATCAACATCCAACCCGCATTTTGTGGTACTGATTTTTCTGAGAAGTCAGTGTCTTTCAGTTCCTGTTTTACAACAGTGATTTGCGTGAAGCAGTTACCAATTTTTTGTGTTGTTTCCTGTTTTTAGGTTCAGTCAACCCTGGTCTGCCACCTGGTGTGGAGGGCTGTAACCCAGTCAGGAGGGGCGGGCGGAAGCATGATGAGCGGGAAAAGCCTGTTGCTAAAGGTGATCCTGCTGGGAGATGGAGGAGTGGGCAAGTCCTCCTTGATGAACCGTTATGTCACAGACCGCTTTGACTCCCAGTCCTTTCACACCATTGGCGTGGAGTTCCTCAACAGGGACTTGGAGGTGGATGGACGCCTGGTTACTCTTCAGATCTGGGACACAGCGGGTCAGGAGCGCTTCAAATCCCTCCGCACACCCTTCTACCGAGGAGCTGACTGCTGCCTGCTCACATTTGCTGTGAACGATCTACAGAGCTTCCAGAACCTTGGCGGCTGGAAGAAGGAGTTCATGCATTATTCGGACGTTAAAGACCCTGAGCGGTTCCCTTTTGTAGTGCTTGGCAATAAGGTAGATATGGAGCAGAGGGAGGTGGGCGAGGATGAAGCACGAGCCTGGTGTGAGGAGAACGGCTGCTGTCCTTACTTTGAGACCAGTGCTAAAGATGACACTAATGTCACAGCTGCATTCGAGGCAGCTGTCAGGGAAGTTCTAGCTGCTGAGGATCAGATTGACCACACACTACTGAGTGGTACTATAGATCTCCATGGCAACCGCAAAACAACTCGTTCATCTTGCTGTTGACTGGTTAGGTGTGAATCCATGTTTTCATAATCTCTCTGACTGAAACCTGCCTGGGGCAGTGTTGGAGAGGCAGTCAGATATTGTTTATGGTACATGTAGGTTGTAGGTACAAGGTACTGATACATATCCACTACGGATAATATGGATAAGATACAGCTGCTTTGAAGAGGGCTGTGTCACAGGTTTGGCCAGTGTATAGATTGTTGAATTGTTACTTTAATTATGGTACAGGCACTCTGTAACAGGCACACACTCATCTCTGTCTGCTTTCAGTAGTGTTGCACAAAACATTTATACCCAGCTTCAGCTTCATCTGCCTATACAGGGGTTGTATCAAATAATGCTTCCAAAGCATTTGTTTTAATTAAATAATAGAGTAAACAAACATAGAAGTCCTCTTGGAAGAGCACACTAGCCTAATACTGGCACAGCTCCATACTGTAGGTCCTGTTATTTCTTAACTGTCTGTCCATGAGTTGATTTTCCTGATTTTTAAGGGGACTTTGAATATAACATGACATTCTGATGTTATCAGATATGTGAGCTGTTATGGGAGAACTGATGTGTTTTCTGGACACAGACGGTACGTTGACAGCATTCCCTGCCCAGGCAGATATTGTGCATCAGTAAGATGACAAATATGAGTTATGGTACAAAATGCTTAAATGATTGCTGCTCTAAGATGTTAATCTTTAGTAGAAAGGGAATTGTGAACTTTAATTTTACAGTTGTGTAAGAATTGGATGTAAACAATTGTGGTGCTCTCATTGTATCTCTTACCACTACACTACAGTGTAGCCAGAGGTGTTCAAGTCAGGCATTATCAGATCACCTTTATTTAATATACATGGACCTGTACACCATGTAAACTTGAGTTTTTCTCAAAGTTCAGAAATTCTAATGCTTTTTCCACTGTTGTTCATAAACTGCTGTCTGTCTGTCTGTAAAGCACATTTCCATACTTTGTGTTATCTTTTGCAAACATGTTCTATTGACATTGTGTTTCAGTGTTTGATCAGGGACTGATTAGAGTCTGTTTTCCTGATGTGTACAGCAGGTTATAATTATTAGAATTAAGAATCATTTTCATAATTATGGCATGTTTGTAATCCTGCATCTGCCCTATTGATTGTGTGGCAAGCCTTAACATTCCAGTCTTTCAGCTTTGCCTCCTCTGAAGGTTTCTTTGCTTTACAGTATATAACACACACCTTGTGTCGTCATTATAGGTCTAAGCTGAATGTGAAATATCCTGAGCATAAGGAATGCCGTTGGCACTAATGCTTGCAATATGCATCACCTATCCTCTATGTTCAAACACATTACTGAGAACTCTGAGGACTTTTATGATGTTTACTTGCTTTCAGCTGAATGGTACTTTGCTTTTATTTCAGTTTTTACATACAGCCTTACAAGCCATACATACATTTGACTGGTTTACTGCTTCTGGCCGCAGGGCTTTGTTTTTTGCCTTGATGGTTTGAGAAAATAATATGGCTGGTGTTCAAGCTTCAAAGTGAATTCAACATGTTTTCATTTAACTCTCACCAGTGTTTTGATTGCTGCTTTAATAGTATTATATTCTGCGTCTGCTCAAACAACCAAACCTGTTGTAGATTAAATAAGATAAAATGTTCTTCTGAATGCACAGTTGCTATGGGTATCCTCATAGCTCCATGTTCACTTAGTTTTCTTGTGGATTGTCTTAGCTTGAGATCACATTATTTGCCTTGTAAGTCAAAAATTACATTGTAAATCAGTACGTGCAAAAAGACTAATGATGAACATTACAAGAGCTTCACTGTGAAAGTGAACCCAATCTAATCAGGTACTGTCACATTTACCTAGAACTTGGTTCTTTGGTTTAATGTAGGCTTATAATAAATAGCTTGTTTATATGATTATGTAAGTTTTATAAAGTGTGTTTGAGTACTGGTACTCAGATTGTATGAGAGAAACTTTATTAACTGTGAACTGAGTTGGGCATTTTAACATAATCAAGCTGTTAGCCTACATTCATCCAAAGCAAAAATGAGGGCTGTTAGCTTTTCATTTGTCAGTGTTAATGTTTTTTAATGTAATATTTGAATTTCTATCCAGTTAAAATGATGTAGCCAACCACAATGTTTACTTGTAATCTACCATACCTGAGAATCTGATATTTATAAACTGGTACCATATTCTACAGTATGTTTCCCTCATGATGTTATATCACAGCAACCCAGTCTCCTCTTTTTAAATGTTGCTGTAATATTTATGAATGTAAAAAATAATTTGTGTGGGCTGTCCCTATTAAATGCTGATGTAAATTGCAAAGGGCGTTCAGTTTCTAATAATGTACAAGATGAAACTGAACGTCTGTTTTGCTCCCTCCAGTGCTTAACCTGCGTGTGTGATTTAAGCTGTGTGAAAGTTAGGCTGTCAAACCTGATTATCTGTTGATCTCATGTACAACTTTCTTTATGCCACTTTTTGCACTACAGAGGATAAGACTGTGCCAACATGCTGGCAAAGCGTTAAATACTCTTCCAGTGCTTGGCTGCAAATAAAACATGGGTGACATACCAAATGGAGATACAATCTTGTTTTTCTTTTTGTGCAATCCATGAAAGAATGTGACTGAAATAACTTTAAAGTTANGAAACAGGCATGAATGTGGCATTTTTCTATTTCTCAGCTACACTGTGAGTAAAACAAGGGTCTTTAATTTTTAGCCCCCAAACTCACCTTGTCTGAATTTCATGACAGAACTTGAAGGTGATTGTGTGGGAAGCTGAGACAGTGAACACTGTTTATTTCCTCTTAAAAAAGAATATGAGACATGCTCTGCATTTTTATTTCCCCTTCATTAAAAAGGATATCAAGCATGCATTGCACACTGTGAAATCAGACCTAGGCATGAAAACATTTCTTTTCATCAGGTCTGTCTTTCAAAGTGCATATACTTAAACTTCTGCCTTGAGTAGACATTCATAAAGTATAGAGACATGGGTCAAATGCAGAACACAACAGGAAATCAGCATTAAATACTGAACTGTTATGGCTCAGTTCAAAATCAAAGTTCCTAACTGCATTTGTACGATCTAATAACTGCTGATGTAACAAAAAATAACCCATTTCTTCCACTAAAACAAAAATAATGAAGGGAATCAATTTTACAAATGCTAGAATACAAACAAATTATAACACTGTACTATAATTTTGTTGATTAACTCCATTTTGTGGAGACCATCAGGAAAAGCCTGTGGTACTGTCAGGAGCTATCGCATGCGTTTGCAGCATACGGAGAGCAGAGAGTCCCTCCTCTGTCCCTCTGCAGTCGCCCATATAGGTCATAACCTCTCCTCTCCTCTTTTGCTCTGTTCCTCAGCTTCCTCAGGTATACCTGGTTCACAGCCAAGTGCAGGGAACAGTGCACCTGTAGGCACAAGAGGAGAGAATACAAAACACCTTACAAAACACTTTGGCCTCTAGATGTGGCCGGGAGCCAACGATGGAGCGCCTGTTCAGCACCATGACACTACACAAGACATTGCACTTGCATGCAGACTACAAATAATTGATTTTCAGAGGCACTCTGAATAAATACTTCAAAAGAATATTCTTTTTATTATCAAATATTACCAACAGAAAAAAATAATCATCAAACAGCCAGCTGCTACTTTACAAATCCACCACTCACAGCTAGGTAAAGCTTCCAAATAGAATAATCTACTTATTTTGTTGCAAAAGATTTTGTTAGTAATAATCACAGTGAAAAGGTAGTAGTAAAATCAGCTACAATAAGTAAAAAATGTGTTATACAATAACTACAACAAAATTCCTAAAGAATTAGAGACAAAACAAAGCTGTCCTATCTCCATAATAGTACCTCAGTCATGCATTAACAGCAGGGGGAGTCACACCTCAACAATGTGTTTTAGGTCTACTAATATGAGGTTACTCAATAAGTCAGCACCTAGTGCTTTAGCCCTCTCAAAAGTATGAGAAACATTTTCAGACCTTTCTAGATCAGAGCTAAACAAATATGTCCCTTTTGTGTGAAAGAAACTATTCAAAATAACTAAAAATTCATTCAGTCCCCCTGACTCTGAATCCATCATTTCTATTATTCAGGGGTAGGTGGGGGTCATGCAGCAGCATGTGGATGTGCTGGGTGGGTGTGTGTAGTTGCTGTCCCAGAAGAGCTACATTGAGGCTTTAGAGAAGTCTTACCCTCCCTTTGTCCGGAGTACCCTCTCCCTTGACATGTAATATAACCCTTGGCACAGACTTCTAGCGCAGGTGGCCCCCAAAACTGGCTCCTTATTGGCTAGCTTTTAAAACAAGCATGACTCCATTGTTGAGGCCTTTCTCCAGCCCGTGAGAAAAGTCCTGAGGTCAGCGTGAGACTGCAAATGCGTGCTTGTCTGCCACCATGGCAACCAGATGTGAGGGATGGTAGCCATGGTAACCTATAATCCCCATTCTCTGTAACAGCTGCATTCAAGCTGCACATGCTGCAAATTGCTTGTTATTAGTTACATATGTTAATTTATTAGTGCTGTTTTATGTGTTTTTTCAGTGTGATGGGAAGCAGAAATGCATTTTAGACATTAACCTCAAAAGGCAACGTGAGCTATGGTTTAAAAATATTTTGGTGATATGGCATTGAAAATACTGAAACAAGACTGCATGTAGGTCAAAAAAATTTCATACTCATTTAAAAAAAAAAAAAACAAAACAATGACATTTTATGAACAAGAAATGCAAAATTACAAAGACAAGATTTTTGAGAGTCCGTGGCCCAAAGAACCAACACTACAAGTGGTTCTGTGCAGATGATGTAGAAGTAGAGAATTGTTGCCGTCCCTTTATATCCCCATGTTGTTGGTGAAATAGTGACAGAGCGGACAGGAAACTGGTGAACCTAACACCGTGCACCTATGCCCTTTCTCCCCAGATAGCGCAGAACTGCAAAGTTATAGGTGGTTGACACAGTATAGGTCAGCTGGAGGAAGAAAAAGCACAGACAAGGATTGTAAGAACAGAAGTGAAGAGAAAATAACCTTGAAACACTACAATACCCACTGTATCTAATGTGTAATACATTTTGCTCACTACTTCATATCTGAATAGGCTGTATAGACTGCTCAACCACCTACTATGTAGTAACTTTTTACCATTGAATATTTATGCTGTCACATCACTCCTCGCTCTGTTCACTATATATATCCTGTTTACAGAAACAATTTCATCTGCATATATTAATTCCTTGTGTATATCTCTCAAGATTATTGCGGTGTTATTTTGCATAAGTGTACTGTAAGCCACTAAACCACTGTCAAATTCTTTGTGTGCATATAAACATACTTGACCAGTAAAGATAATTTAATAATCATTCAAAACCTTAAGTACAGAAAAAAAAACAAAACGATAAACTGTTTATGGCATTAATTTGACAGCAGATGCCATCCGTTTAACAGCCTATGTAATGGAGCATGTAAGTATAATGGGTGCACCATTTGCCTGGCTGGAAACCCACCAGACATTACGGCATTATTATGATGTTTGTGTCAGCTGAGAAAAAGGAACAGAGAGCGATAGTACAAAAGTCATCAGTCATGGAGGACTGAGATGCCTCGCTGCCTACACTTTGAGCGTCACTAAGTCACATGAGCCATAACACTATTGTTGTACCCCACAGTGGAAGTGCAGCCAAACTGGCCCCGGCTGAAGGATAATCACTCACCAGAGCCAAGAGAGTGATGCCAGCGCCGGCAAAGGCAGCAATGTAGAGGTCATAGGTCACTCGGTACTGATAGGAAGAGATTTGCATTAGTGGTCATAACTTGTCTACTGAATTTTATATCAGGCCAGTTGACATGGCAGCAGAGGCAAAATTATGCCTTGGTTCTTACCTCTCTGGTTTTGCAAACAGTGGACAAAGTCATACCGCAAGCTTTTCCTGGCACTGCATTCCATGGCAGGAGCCCTGCGGATAACAAAAATAAAATAAAAGTTTGTCACAGATGCAGTGCTGCTGTGCTGGCATTATTCTATTATATGAATATGAATGAATATGAATCCCCGAATCCTGTGAGAAAACCAAAACCAACATTGCATTACTGTGTCTTTCAATGCGGATTTCCCTACCCTGTCTATGAAGTGCAAAGCCAATAGGTTCCTAGAGAACATGCTAAGCTTTACAAATGTTTTAAAGGCTAAATAATGTCCTTAAAATAGCTATGTGAACTATGGTTTTGAGCAAATGTTACCCAAACTGTCAATAGTGCATTTCTTAGGGACTGTGGATTAATACATGCATATGTAAGTATTTATTCACAATAGCAGGATAGTGTGTGGAATCAACTCAAATTAAACTACAGTGCTCATGTTCATGGTGATGACACAGCATAGTCACCCACAGCAGCAGTGTGGCTAATGGATACATTTTAATAGTTATTTTAAATTGCTTTTTATTCGCAGTACTTAGTAAAATCAATTCCTTGTTGACAATCAGAAAAACATCACCTAATCATCTAACTGAATACAATTTCTCTGAGAAGCCTGTTACATGAAATGTTTTTCTATTCTCTAACCATATTGCCTTGCATCGACACACAGCTGGTTGATGCTTGCTGGCGTCTCAGTCAGAACGTCAATGGTGTGGCATGTGGCATCCATATTGTAGAAGAAGTAGACAGGCAGTGCAGACAAGGCGAACACCAACAGCCACAGCATAGCTAGCAAATAAGTCACCACGATAAACTGTACAAAGAGAAAGCAGAACAAAATTGAGGGTGCATCATCATAATAAAGTGACTGCAATCTAAGTGAGTTTTTATGAGCAGTGACTCACTTAGTGACCACATTTACTTTTTCTCTGATTAGCTTTACTTATTATCTCCCTCTCTCTCTGTTCCCCTCCTCATCCAACCACTCAGCTTTTTTTTCCCCAACTGCTTAAACACACACTGTATGCTTATCTTTGCATGTCCCTTAAGGTTTTTAGCAGCCTTAAGATTTTCAGCTCAGTGCCCACCAGGGAGTGATATGTGTATTAATCCCATCCAATCTCTCCAATCCCCATTACTTGTCCCACTCTGGGCATCTCACCGTGGAGCTGAGGCAGCGGCCACACATGGTGCTCCTGAACTCTCCAAAGGTTTGCTTGGCAGCACTTGTGGTGTAGAAGCCCTCAGCCAACAGCACGATGCAGTAGAGGAAGAAAAAGGAGGCCAAACCATAGATGACATACTGGAAATACTGAATGCTGAGAAAGGAGGTTGTTAAAAAAGGAAACACTGTTAAAATACTGCTTTACAAAGATGCAAAATTTTCTGAAAATGAAAGAACAGCCTGAGGAGTGCAGTGGCAAGCTTAAAAAGATGGCACTTTATTGATGAGAATGCTTAATATTACCACGCACATGTAGGCAAGGGTGATGTAGTCCTGGAGATTACGGGCAAAGTAGGTCTCGATCAGTCTTTCGGTCTCTGTGAGTGCTTGGTGTCCACAACCGCAGAACAGGGCAATGCCAGAGAAACACAGCAGTGTTGCAACCAGGGAGCAGTATGGCACCCCACCCAAACAGCGCATACAGCACTCATAGCAACCTGTTAATCAAGATGCATCATCTGTTCAAATGCACAAATCATGCAACCTAAAATGTACTGCATGTTTATTATAAAGAAATGGTTCCTTCTGATTTTGCACCAGTTAGGTCAATGTTCAACCAGTTCACCCAAATTGCATAAAAACATTGTCTCATTTCTCTCTAGTCTAGTTGTACCTAGTCATGCAGATATAGTTTGGATTTTATTTGCTCTTATTTTGATGTATTCCAGTTTGAAATTCCTGTGTCCACTGAATGCATTTTAGTGGAATTGAATTTTTGTTATCCTGCTTGAAATTAAGTTGTGGAAATGCAGAGAAAAGCAGCAAATGCTTACACTTGAGAAGCTGGAACAAAAATGTATTTCTACTTCATAATTAACTAATAACATGAATGTATTATTAAATTTATTGGTGATTAATTTTCAGATTTACTAATCAATTTTGAATGTCCTACTGCCCTTAATATTCAACAGCAAGTTCTCTCTCCTGAAAAGATTTTCAGTTGTAAACAGTTTGCAGGGACTTGTTTGATAAAAAGAACCCAAGGTTTGTAGATAATCTACAGTAACTTGATCTGTCATGTTGCAATGCTGTAAACAAAAATAATGTAATTCCAGTGAATCTGATTGGACATCCTAAGACTGATATCTCAAAATCATATGCACATGAAACCAAAACTACCTGCATAGCTAGATACAATAAGGAAATAAATGAATCTAAACCCTTTCAAGAAAATGCAGTCCAGCTACTTTGTCACTATGGATCCAGCTGCAGCTGCAAACACTTTCGTTCATTTGCTAAAGCCATGCATTCTTCCTAATAGTCATGTGCTGTTTGAATGAATGCCAAGGGCCAAGGGCATGGGGATGTGTCTACTCTGACCCCGGCTAACACCCTGGCTCCATTCACAACCCAGCATGGAGAGTGTGAGAAAAGGGGGAGGACAGTGAGGAGAGACAAAGTGAAAGAGAGAGAGAGGCTGCTTTTGTGACTGCAGAGACAACAGTCTTTGTCCCACAGCATCATGGGGGTACAAGAGCCACCAATGTCAAGCAAACAAAGGCCAGAGGCACCTCTATGCTTGACACACATGCGCACACTCAGACTTCCTTCTGAGCAGACACAGGAACAAGAAGTGATAGTGGGGAGCTCTCGGTGCTGGAAGAGGATGGAAAATCAAACAATGCAACTGTGTGCATGTGTGCCATTACATGCTTGCATGCACACAGACACGCACAATGAAAGCAGACAGACTGTGGTTGGTACCATTACAGTAAACACAGATGGCAGCAGTGCCAAATATATAACTAATTGAACATATCTACATGACTGTGTTGGCTGTGCTTGTGCATGTACGCATGCGTTGTGTGAGACAGAGACTGATCACCATTTGTCCAGATTGCACAACTTTACTACAGTGTGGAAGAGGCAGTCTAAACAGAAAAAAAAATATTCTCAGTATTGTTACATAAGAAAATAAATTAAAATAGGTCAATAAGTGTGTACAAAGATTCCTGGTCACAAGAATCACAGGAAGACAAGAGGCAACAAGTTAAAAACAGCTTTCCAACAACTTTAAACATTCCATTTAACAAATATGTGCCTAGGTGCATTCAGATGGGCCTACACCTTGTGCCAATTAAGTCATCAATGACAGCACTCCTGCAAAAAGCACTCTAAACCAAGGAAACTCACAATATCTCGGTTGTGACTCAAACGAAAATGCAGGCCTCGTTCAAGAAATAAATGCAAAACTCAGGCCAAGTTCGCCTCTTTAAAAATTGAGAAAGATTGCAAGCGAAAGCAAATACGACAGGGCTACTTTCAGAGGAGCCCTGTCGCATCTCAAGCATGAAATAAATCTCATATCAGTGGAGCATCAGCCGAGTAGTCGACCTCTAAACTGACAAAAACTAAAAAAAAAAAAAAAAAAGAGAGAAAAAAACCCAAACGCTTAACAACTCAGGATAACCTCTCATAGTCCCATTCATATCAGTGTGCAATTGCATAAAATAAATGTGATAATATGAGATGTGCTATCTTTTAAAAGCTAATAAAAGGTGGGTTCCAGCAACTGGAGTTTCTTACCCATGTCTGGAAGGATGCGTTCAGGACTTGAAGGCTACTGCTGCTGCCTGCACTGCAGCTGGTCCGCTGATGATATGCGCAACTTGTCTTCGGCCCCCGTATATCAATCTCAACTCGCTTTCTGTTCCTCCAACAATGGACAGACTCGCCGATGACTGCGAGTGCAATCTTAAAGAAACAATGTCGCTTTTCAATGAACTTCAAGGCGGAGAATAATGAGGAGGTCAAGTATCTTATACTTGCAGAAATGTTCATTGTGACGTATATTTGCACCACCAGGGAGCAAATACAGAGGGTATTGGAAGGAACATATAACTTTTCCTCTTCTGTGGGTTAGGGTTGGTTCACCAAGGCCTAAAGAGTTCAGTACGAAAAATAAAATCAGCTTAAGCTTATGAATCATTCAAATGATGTGTGGGGCTGATGATGTGCGTAAACATTTTGAATTGGTTGAGGTTACCACACACCATCAGTACAGTATGATTCTGTGTCAGGTGATGCTCTCCACAGTTAGGACATTGTCACACAGATGCTACCTGTTAGACAGAGCAGTGTCTTAGATTGAGTACTGACAAACGTGACACACCAGCTGGCAATTCTGATGCGACTGTTCTTGCTATGTTCCCCTAAAAACAACAGCTTAAAGTGGTACTCTTAGGTCATGAATATTTGGATGACTCAACTTGTGATGAAGTCTGATAGTCATTTTTAATAAGGATTGTTGAGATGTACCTGCTTCTCAGCATCACAACATTGAAAAACTCTGAACATCAGTGGTCTTTTAATTACACCAGATAGTTATGTCATTTGCAATCATGAAACCTCTGATATTTATCTCAGAAATAATCCCTTGGGTATTTGGGTCTTTATCCATGTCAAGTCATGCAACCCCTTTATCAAATGTTCAGCTAAAAGAAAACTTAATTTGATTAAAGTGATATGTGCTGTAAGTGGAACAGAGCAGCATGTAGCAAGAAAATATCACTGATCTCAGGTGACTTCACTGTGGCGGAGTGAGAGTCTGTTCTGTGATTCATTTTCAGCCGCTGGTCAAATACCAGATATAGAGCCAGATTTGCCTTCATTTGTGTCCAGTAGATGGCAGGCTTCCTCCTGACACAGCATCTGTACAGCAGTTGGCACGTGAGTTTTTTTTTCTTTTCATTTTTATATTAAAAAAAGCAACTCCAAACATCTAAAAATCCAAATGTTTGCTGTTTTGTCAAGTGGACACAAAATGTCTTTTAAAAACCTACAATAGGCCTGACTTAATATTAATTTTGTACATGCTTTAATTGAATCATAATTCTTATGCAAAGATTCTCCTTTTTCAAATGGAGAATGTATAATTTTGTTATGGAGCTCCTTATTTCCTCTCAGTTAATGTAGTTAGTCTCACAGCACAACCCTATTAGATTATTTATTTTTGAGCTGTTGGCTCAGAAATCCTCAGAGACACCACTCATGTTATACAAGCCTTGTTCTCTGCTAACCAGGTTGTTGTACATTGTGTTTTACAGGCTCTGAGTTGTGGTTTTCCTGCTTTCCTCTCTTATGCAGGTGCACTGTGAATGCATTGCTCAATAATTTTTGATACCATAAATATAACAATAATGTTGTCTTTTGTAAAAGCTAAAACAATTATCCTACCCTTTATGTGCAGTTATGTGTTCACAGATTTGTAAACACATTTCACCCTGACTCATTCATACTTTATGCATCACTTAACCTGATTTGATGTCCCAGTTGTTACTCAGTATACCAAATACCACAAGAGATAAACTGCCTTTTGTAAAGATTTCTTTGAACACGGTGTGATTTCTCTCCAAACATCTGTCAGTAAAACAACAAGCCTGTTGGGTTACCGAGTGCAGTGCAGTAGGTTTTCTGCCTTTTGGGTGCGATCCAATGCTGTGGGTGAGAAGTGGCGCTATCGGGTAACAGGCGGGAGGCAGTGACTTGAGATGATGGTGTGCCTTCCCTATGCTGTCTCTCACCTGTCCACAGCAGCTTTCCATCTCCCATGGTTGTCTCAGGGCTGCTTCTTGAGAGACTTTCATCACCTCTTCACTGGAGGAACATTAAACCCTTTTGTGTGTCTAAATACTTTAGCCTCCCCATCACTCAGAGTCAGAAATCTGAGGAAGGCCCAATCAACTTAGCAGACCATTACCTCAAGCACCTTCTCACTGCTGGGGTCATGGAAAATAATTCCTAAAGATAATGACTGTAAAAGTGATATTTCAGTAATAACTTGCTGTGATACCGTCTATTGTATAGTGACTAATGCTTTAAACATTGCCAAGTGAACTCAAGTACCATTTCCACAGAACACATAGATACAAGTCTCTGCATGGTAAACATGAATACTTCACTTATCAGATTACATTTTTGGTGTTGTCCTGGCAGCATACAGGAAACTTCATCAGAAAATAGATAAACTTAATCTGCATAGAAATGTGAATTGATAAATGTTTGAATGAACTGTGTAATAATTAAACAAATTTGATGATTAAAATGCAAAAAGCCCCTGGAATATTCAGAATGTGTTTTATTCACAGGGTGATTTTATCCTTGACACTGTACAAGTGAGGATTACATATATTGTTTGCTTTATTCTATTAGTCATCATAATAATATTTGTCTTTAAGCCTGAGTGGAATCTCATTCTTCTGTTGTGGACGTTTTCTCCTCTGTTTCAGGTATAAAACAGCTGTCGGTATGAACAAACAGATGGATACTGCCATCATTACCGAACCTGCTAATAGCATCAGCTGAGCAGATCTGGTAGTGCCTTCCTCCACCTTGCAGATGGGGGCTTTTGAAGGAGTTTGAACCAAAAAGTCAGGTGGCCCTGTCCAGGTAGGTGCATTGTCAAGATGGCAGGGCTCCATGCTCTCATTGACCAGCAGATTAACCCAGACAGTGGTATGGAGTGGGGCTGGTTTCCCCCCATCACTGACCACGATAAACAGGTGATGCATTCCCAAGTCATTTCCTACTAAACGCTGAGCTAAGGTGATGTTCCCCGACCTTGGATCCACCCTGAATGGACTGTTGTTGTGTGCTGGCTCTCGTGCCACGACAGTGTATGTTATCTCTGAGTTTAGCCCCGAATCCTTATCGATGGCATAGACTTTTGTTATCATGGTGCCTGTTATTGTCTCTGGAGAGATGGTTAGACACGAGAAGTTGCTGTTGGGTAGGATCACTTTTGGCTGGTTGTCATTGATATCCTCCACAAAGATAGTTACCTTAGCAGTAGACGTCAAAGACACTGGGTGACCAAGATCTCTGGCTAGCAGGTAAAATTCATAGCGGTCCTCTGTCTCGCGATCCAAGTTGGTTGTGGTGCGTAATGTCCCCTGGGTGTTATCCACAACAAAGGGTTCACTGGTGTTTACAACATGCAACTCTGTGCACCCATTCTTGCCTTCATCTGCGTCTGTCACCCCTACCCTCCCTACCTGGGAAAACTGTGCTACATTTTCAGGGATGAAGAAAATGAAATGTTGGGTTAAAAAAACAGGTGCATTGTCATTCTGGTCCACCACATGAATAGACACTGTTGCCACAGACTCCAAGGCAGGAGAGCCACAATCTCGTGCAAACATGGTCAGTGTGTGTACATGTTGCTGTTCTCTATCCAGAGAGGCTGATACAGAAAGTTGACCTGTCACAGGGTCAATGTTAAAGATGGCCGATGTGTGTTTGTCCAGCCTGTAGGTCACCTTACTGTTGTCTCCACTGTCTGCATCTGAAGCTGAGACCCACAGCAGTGACATCCCTGGCTGGTTGTTTTCCTCCACCTCCAGTTGGTAGTGAGGTTGTGGGAAATGAGGAGCGTTATCGTTGACATCTGTCACCACAACTCTGATCACATGCCTAGAAGGGATAATCACATATCCTTCAGATGATCTTCTGTGCACAACCACAGAAATATGATGTTCACTTTTCATCTCATAGTCTAGGGGCTTTGATGTGGAAAGCAGATATTTGCCATTCTGTAGGCTCAAAGTGAAAGGCACTTCGCCCTCGATGGAAAGGGATGAGCCTTTATAGCTGTTGTCACCCTCAAGTTCTAAAACAGCTAAAACAGTGGGGGGCTGGTTCTCTGGTATCACCATAGTCTGGTTTTTATGCTCTGCTATGAAACCAATCTTTATTTTTGGCCCTTGGTTTGCTGTGGGGAGCACGGATACAGTTACCTGAGTCTCTGCTGGGGGGCAATGTGGGCCGCTAGCTAACACTTTCAACACCAGCTTCTCAGAGTTGACACTCTGGAGGTCTTCTGTTAGTCTGATGTACCCAGTGATGCTGTTGAGGCTAAAGAGCTTTTTGGCCTGCTCCGAGACTTTGGGGCTGAGGGAATAAATGATGGCAGCATTTGAGCCTGAATCTGGGTCAGTGGCTGTGACCTGAGTAACCACCATGTTCTTTGGGGAGTCTCCGGGGATGGTGACACTGATGGGGCTGTCAGAGCTGAAGCTTGGACAGTTGTCATTAACATCTGTCACTGTGACTATTAAAGTTGCTGTAGCACTTAAAGGGTCTAAGCCACTGTCGGTGGCCACTAGTGCCATTTGATAGTCTTCCTGAGTCTCTCTGTCCAGAGCTGTTTGCACAACGATGATCAAAGACCCTTCTTCAACTTTTAAACTAAAAAACTCATCAGCACCTTCCAGGTGGTAGTGTACCTCCCCATTATGACCAGTGTCTCTGTCCTGAGCATCGGCGTCTAATAAGAAACTGGTCCCTACAGTCACATCCTCAGACACCCTCAGGTGTATTTCATTGTTTTCAAAATGAGGCACATTGTCATTGATGTCCTCAATGATCAGAGCAAACTGTATAAGGTCTCCTGAGGGCCCCACGATAGCATTGTATAGAATAATGCATTCCTCAGCTTTTGTCTCCTCAGGGCAGAGAGCCTCGCGATCCATCTTTTGCTCAGTGGTGTAGAAATTCCCTGTGTTTTTGTCCATCCACAGATACTCCTGGGTCAGTAGCTGGTACGGAGGTGGAAAGTGTTTACTAAGTGATCCGGCCAGAATACCAGGCTCCTGTTCCTCTGGAATGGGAAACCGGGCAGAGCCACACATGATCTGCCTTAGATGGACCAAAACCAGCAGATTCTGACGGGAGAAAAAATAAGCTGTGAGGTGTAATTCATAATATTCTTTTTCTCCTTATGATTTGACAGCACTGTTTTTTTTATTTGAACTTGAAAGAGTATGGAAGCTTTTCAAGATAGTGCTAAGGTTCAAACTTCATGCCTCAGTGAGCTCTTTTAAAAGCAGGCAACTGTACAATGAAGGTAATGTGATGCCCCACGCTTATCTTTAACCTATTACTCTCACT
>JANJYQ010004915.1:1962-13985 GCA_024605255.1 Rastrelliger kanagurta | reverse complement strand
GGACACGTGCAAATGAGCGAGCTGGCCTTTCCACTGAAGGAATCGGTGGGAAGTTGAGTCAGTCATGGCTGTGTGTCCACCGGGAAGTGGGGCTCAGTGGAAATGAAGTGCTTAACAGTGCCGAGAGTTAACTATGGAACTATGGGTTCAGCGGCTTGAGTATAGGGTGATAGAAAGTCATGCTGATACAGAGCTTTCAGTAAAAGTGCATTGTGTTCAGAAGTGTGTTTTAATACTGTAGTTGCATTGCAATGAGAGCAGCCCAGACCAGCACTTTCCACAGTCCAGAGGCCTCTGTTTGGCACTGGTGGCTTTAAAAGAAATGTCCGGTGGGCACACAGCCTGTGGCCAAAGATGACAGATTGAGAGGACAGAGTGTCACTAAATCTAAGCTTATTCAAGCAATAATCATGAAATTACTCCCTGTTTTTTGTTTTTGTTTTTACATATAGCATAATTATCTGTTTTGTGTTTTATTTGAAACATTGTTTTCTTAAGTTTGTGGGTTTTTTAGTTTGAGACATGTAAGTCAGAAGATCAGTAGTTTATAAGCGACTAGTTGCTGTAGCCAACATAGGAAACTTAACTGATAGTGTCACATTATATTTTTATGACAATAGGAAAGGTCTGACCTATTCATGAATTGAAAATCTGAAGTGCATAGTGATGCATTAATGTCCCTGCTTGTGTTGCCTTGCTTAATGTAGCTCCTCTCATAGCCAATGGCAATGCATCTCCAGCAAAGACTGGTTTGTTTTTGCATTAGTGTTAGTATATTGATTGATTGTGTACTATTAAAATGACGGTTAGCAAATTGTACAGAACTTTTTGATTGAGGAAAACTTAGCCACATGACAGCAGTCTGTCACGAGAGATTATGATAAAAACTACAAAAAGTTCATCTTTTAATCTGTGTCCTTAAGAATGAAGCCAAACTCCACTGTCTGGTATTTCTAGCAGTGTTTTTCACACAGCAGGATTTTACACCATTGTTTGCAATTGATTGAAAATAAAAGTTTGCAAACCTTGAAAACCAACAACTTAGTCAAATGCTGATGGCTTAGCAGTACTGACAGTTACTGACAGGTTCAAAATGAATTATACCTGCAGCAATTTTTGACACTTGTATGCCTTAATTGATAAATGATACCTGTGGTTGCATATGTACAAATTTCCAACGCATAGAGCTTGTTCATCTAGTGCAGTTCTGTGCGTTCATGTTAGGTTCTCTATATGACTGAGGCACAGTTTATAGCTGCACTTAAGAGAGAGTTTTAGCAAATATAAAGTAGGGGTGCAGTATTGCTTTTCTCAGAGAAATGTTCTGTGACTGATTTCAGCATAGTTTGTCCAAATGGTTTTAAGTATCAGTAAATTATACAGCTAGCTTTGAGCTAACACTCCATGACACAAACTTAACACAGTTACATCTGTACTGCCTGTTTTAACCACACTAACAGCTGAAAATAAGACGTTTAGGTTCAGAACAGTACATTGTCCACTGATGATTTCTGGGAAATTAAGTGAACTTTTCGTTGCTGTTCAGTTATATATTGCAGTTACTATATCTCAGTATTTTATTTATGATAGTATATACTGAGTACTTTTACATGCACATAAGTATCCCAGTTTTGAGTCTTATTCTGGTTTTGATCTTATTTGGGATGGTGTTTAAATATATTAATGATGACATTATCCTGGTTTCTGAGCATCTTTGTGCAGTTGTCTTGATGCCAAAACATTTTTGTACCAACAGCGAATGCTCAGAAATCTGAAGAATAAAAGACATTTACAGTATCCAGGTTTCTCAAAACTGGAATAAGGCCTTAACCAGGTCTCTGAAACCAGGATATTATGTTTACATGTGCAAACATAACCTGAATACCCAAAAAAACAAATAAACCTATCATAACCAGCATGCTTATGCACATGTAAACACTCACTGTTGGGAGGAGTGGACCAATATTGTCATGAACACATGCCCTTAATACTCAAGGTTCTCAAGGATCAGGTTCAATTACTGAGATGAAGTTTGTGTAATCATTTTAAACTGATAATTAACAGTAAATAACCATTACCACCACCTACAGTAAATAACCATCCTGTACTTGTGTGATGTACCCATAAAGCATTGTTTCAGTCCTTCACAGCCACCTGTCTAGTTTGAGGCTGACTTGATGTCATTGTCATTTTGAGACTTGAAAACACAGATGAAAATTGATTACCCTTTAATAAAGACACTTAAAGAAAAGTTGTTTATGTTTGTTTTGTGAAACAGCTCAGTCCTTCAGCAGAAGGATTCTCGGTTATTGAAGGAGGGTTAAACTGAGGAAAACGTGTTGAGTTGCTCTTTAGTCCAATTGCTCTTGACCAACTCTCTTTAGATATGAGGCATAGATTTTATTTCAATATATTGGCTGCATATTTTTTTCAGCAATGCAAACTAAATGGAAATTCAGTCAAAATGTTAGATTTCATCAATAAATGTAACAAAAGTTTTCAGAAATGCTGGTTCTCATTCTGCCATCTTTCTTTAAACACGTTTAGAATAAGTTGACTTTACATGTAGTAATTTTGCAAGTGCAGTATCCCAGAATTCCCAGTGTGGCCCATATAAAATCTTCCCCAATTGACTACATTGCAATAAATGTGTAAAGGAGGGAATCTGAAACTATGTTTAAAAGGTTGAGTAAAAACTTGTGTTGGCAAGATCAAGTTTAAATGTACACAACACATGTTCTTGCTGATTTCATCAAACAACCCACTGATAACTGATATAATAGCTTGGCATATAACAGATATGCTTCTGCTCAGTCTTGTAATATGATTTTACGAACCCTGAAACTGGGACAGATAAAAGGAATGATGTAGTCATTATGGACTTTCCTGACATGATAAAATGTCTGCTGTCAGCCGGGGCAATCCTGCACACCCTAATTAACCAACACAAGTTGCTTATTTTAGCTGAGCCACCTTTTGTGTGAGCATGAATGCTAGAAACCATCAAACAATAAACATCTTATGTACATATAGCAAATAATATTTTAGAACAAGTTTCAGTTTCTAAATTTATAGGAAGTCTTATAAAATCATAAAATATTTGTTTTCAGCACAATAGTAAAAAATATTGGAATCATCAGTAGAAGAAGACATATGTTAACTAAACAAATCTTTCTTGACTTATATTACATAATGATTTATTCTTACATGTCATACTGTAATACTCTTTGGGCCAACACCTTTAACAGGAACCCCGACAGTGTTTTCACTATGCAAAAAATGTTTTCAAAATGGATTTTACTTAAACTTCCAAATTCATAAATAAAGAAGGTGAACCCGTCATTTCCGAAGGACAACTTTTGTTGTTCCCAAATCATATTTACTCCACCAGTTTAAAAGCATTTAAAAAATTAACCATACTCTTCTCTTTGGATCAAAAGTGATGCAGCATCATCACATTCATATTTTATGCATTTTTGTTACACTTTTAATTCCTTTATTTGTTATATTTAGCATGTATTTGTCTGTCTTTCTGTAGTATTTATGTTTGTATGTTGTATCTCTCACAATAGGAGGGCTACCTAACAAGCCCTTATGGGTTTTATTTGCTCTTTCTGCACATTTCTCTTTTGTTAGTTATTGTTTTCTTTTCTTAATCTCAAACAAATTCTGCATATATTCCTTTTTTCTTTATCTGCATAACTGGGGTCGATCCTGATTATGAGAATTATCTCTAACCACATGCAGCTATCATGTGTGAGTTTGATACTGTCACATATTTTTATCATTTCGGGTGCTCAAACCATCCTCACCGGGCGCGGCGCTGTTTGAAGCAGGCACGGCTGTCAGCTTGGGTTGTTTCCATTGAAAATAGCAGTGCCTATATACAGTAAATAGTCATGAAAAAAAGGAAAAAAAGGAAACGGGATTTTTAATTTAATATTCTTTATGGACTTAGAAACAAAAAAGCTAAAAAAAAAGAAAAAAAAGAAAAATATATATGAAGACTTGAATTTAAATTTATACATTTACTTTGTCTACTATAGTGCTATTTACCTCTTGTTTATGTTTGCAAATTTTATTTTATCATGTTATTTTTGATCTGATATCTGTGAAACATGCAATAAAGTTTGTATGAAAAAATAGATGGTAACCCTAGATATGTGGAACTCTCGCGAGATGTGCTGTTTCATTTTTGTAATTTTTTAAAATTAGAATGTTTTATGATTTGATGAAACCTTTGTTAATAATGTCTTATTAGGTTCCTGCATAAACCCATTGGATATGGGTAGGGACAGATCACGGTTTTAGTTGAACCGATTGCTTGACATATATCTCGCGGGAGTTACAACAAATTTAGGGTTACATCAAGACACGACCAAAGCGCTCAAAGTCGGAAGTTGGTATTTAGTTAGTGTGACACTTGACAAAATGGCTGAAGATAACACTTATGAGTCGATGCTCTGCGTGAAGCCCGAGGTTCACGTTTACCGGATCCCGCCGCGGGCCACTAACCGTGGATATCGGTAAGATAACTGCGGAAACCCGAAACATTAGCGGCGGTGAACTGACGAGTCAGCGAGTGTCGGTCAGCGAGCTAATGTCATGCATCCATTATCGGACATCTATGAGGATAGAAGTTTATTTCTTCTATTTTTCCCAATTAAAATGTGTCGGGTGTTTCCAGTGCGCACGACCAGATGCTACGAACGATTAAAGTTAAAGGGCAAAGCTGGCTATATGTGCAAAAACAATATTTGAAACTCATTTACCGCAGTACGTTAGCTTAACTAGTGCTGAGGTTACAGAAATAGAATACCGTCACCAAGAATTTATCTTTACCTGCAGCGCAGACTGTAAAAATAAGTACATGTACTCTTAAGTCGGGAGAAATGTTTGCAGACATGACATTGCAGATAACTTTATATTGGGATGTTTTTATTTAGAAAAATAGTAGGGACAGTTGTCCGATAAAGGATGCAGCATTGAAAGCTAATTCCTAGTGCGCCTGTGCGTGTGTGTAGCCGAGACTTCATGTATTTCGTTTATGTAAAGTTTATCGCAGCTCATAAGGGGCCTGCTCAGCATATTATTTGTCTGTCTACATAAATAAACTGATGCAAAATGTTTTGGTCTGAAAAAACAACTTTCATGATATTCAGACAGTTTTACAATCTTGATTGGACAATAAATTTCACATTTTCCTTCCCTCATAGTTTTGTTTTTGTACTTAATTAATATCATAAACGTATATTCAAACTCAGCCAACAAAGATTTAGGGCCTAATAGGAGCTGTAATAGGTCTACTGATATCACATATTTTATATATCAGAGCACCCCTACTCTGCTAAGCCCCAATAAAATGTGTTTCAGTGAACCAATAGATTTGAAGGGGTGCACACTTTTTAGACTTTTATGGCTGACATTTACAGTTTTGCTTTTCTTTAGCCCATAAATGTTTCATGTTAGCCTTCCCAAAATCTGTCAATTTCACTTCCCCTTTTTATGAAAAAAGCTGCAGCTGCTTCATGACGAAGTCAACCATTTCCTTAAATAATCATCACAAACTACTTCTGTGCTTAGCTTTTATGTTTGTCTGTGTTTCTAGTGCTGCTGACTGGAAGCTGGATGAGCCTGCGTGGAGCGGTAGGATGAAAATCACAGCTAAAGGCAAGATGGCCTACATCAAGTTAGAGGATAAAAACACAGGTAGACAAAAAAAACTTTTGCTCTTACACATATAACCACGTGGGATATTTGTGTGTCTTGTTTATAATTCACTGTCATGCTGGCCAGTATTTTGCAGTACTCACTGTCTCATCCATAGTAACACTGCTATTACAGTGTGATTAAAACAGCTGGCGAAACCAGCCTTTTTTACTTGATTACTTTTGACACAGAAAATCACCCTGATCACATGGATGTCTGTGAATATGCACTTTACAGGAGAGCTGTTTGCTCAGGCTCCAGTGGATCAGTATCCAGGAAGTGTAGTTGAAGCGGTTACAGACTCCAGCAGGTACTTTGTGATCCGGATAGAGGATGGCAATGGTAAGCAGCTTTCATGTGAACTATGTCAATGAAAATGTAAATTATGCAGAATTCAGTTACCACAGTAGTCCAAATATAAGATGACTCTGAAAAGGCCATTAAAAAAATAAAATAATAAACATTTTGAATGAAATAAAGTAGGAGGAGATATACTGTAGTCTCTTGATTGTAATGTTGCATTTATTTAGCAGGATGATGTATGGATGTAAAAATATAGATTCTCCAAGAGATTACATTTTTGTGATTACTGACGCTGTTAGTGGAGTATAAAAATGACCCTCCCTCTGCAGTTCTGTTATGTATTAATTTTTTTAAAAAATTGGACTAATTTTGGGGTCCAATGATGGTTGAGTGGTTCGTGTGCATGCCATGTACGCAGCCAACCCTGGTTCGAATCCTGGCAAGAGGTCCTTTGCTGCATGTCACACTTCCCCCTCTCCCATGATTTTCTATCTCATGACTGTCTAAAAAAATGTCTATGCCCCAAAAAAGCTTAAAAAAATAAGACTACAGTACATATAACAAAACCAATAATTTCTTCTGGTTTCCATCGTAAGTGCATCAGTATTCAGATTGGACCATAGAAGTGGAATATTTCCTTGAACAATAGAAATATTCCCTCTTTGTTTTTAAATTTTAAAAACTAGTCCTGCATTGTTGATAATCTTAATGCCTTCAGAGCTCCTGAAGACTTTAACTTGACCCAGCAGCGTCTGTCACTCTTAATACTGAAGGTGACAATAGACGATTAATCCCTAATGGATTTTTTATAAACACCAGTCTGTTAATGGCATTTGCCTAGTCACTAAATGCAAGACAACTCCACTTTTGTAAGTTTGTAAGTCTTAAAATTGGGTTAATATGATGTTTAAACTTGATCCATCACAGTTGTCCTCTGCTCCACTTTGACTTTTTTATATACATCTTATTGCAGGAATATGTGTGTTTTTTTTAATCAAAAACGGGATGCAAAAGTTATCTAAATGTGTTTTTGTCTTTGTAATTATTTTAATTAAAGGACGTCATGCTTTTATTGGTCTTGGCTTTACTGATCGTGGCGACTCATTTGACTTCAACGTGGCTTTACAAGACCATTTTAAGTAAGTTCTCCTCCTTTATGCTGCCTTTTTAGTTTCTGGGGTCATATTCACAAATCTTTCTCAATGTTTTAAATATCTTGTAGAGTTATAAGAAAGTGAAAATAATGGAAATAATGGGTATGTGTCAGTTCTCACTTAATGCTAAAGCTCAATTATAAGTATGGGAGTGCGACCTACTCACAGTTGGTCTCAACGTGCACGTGGCATTTGATTCCTGATAGGCTCATCTGATATTTATAAGACCAGTAAAAGCAATATTACAATTATTTCTAATTAGACAGGTTCTTTGTACTCCTGTGCATTGATTTTTATTCATTCACCGGTACACATTATACACATCATGAAAATGTTACACTGTATTATAACTTTTAATTGTAGGTGCTGTTTTTTTATTCTTTGTTCTGCTATAGCATTAATTCAGTGATTTATGTCTATCCAAACTACCGTTATTGATTATTATGTTATGCTTTCATATTGTTTTCCTAAAGGTGGGTGAAGCAGGAAGGGGAGCTTGCAAAACTGGAAGCTACTCAGAGTGCTGCACCCAAGCTGGACCTAAGCTTCAAGGAAGGACAGACGATCAAGATCAGCATCGGGGTGAGCATGTAGCCCAGTCAATTATACTGTGTTGAGGTTTTGTTTTTTTAAAGCATGAACAAACCAAAAAAAGATTTTTAAAATTTTATTTTTTGGTATATCAGGTCTAAGCCACTTGCATGTGTGGTCTTTGATTTCAAGACATTAAGCACTATTTATTAGATGAAGACATTTAGAAACTCTTCACTCTCTATCACAGAATATCAAGAAGAAGGAGGCAGGTGGTGCCAAACCGCGGCCCATGGGTAGAGGTCTACTCCCACCTCCACCAGGAGTGAAGGCTGGAGGTGTCATCCCGCCTCCTGCAGCCCAGCAGGTGGCCCCAGCTGCACAAACAAACACTGGTAATCACTGTGCATTTTTGTTAATATATTTTCGCCTTCTTTACATTTATCAAACTCACTATTTTTTGTTGTTTTTTTTTAATCCCCCTCCCCCCCTCCTCACTCAGCCACTCTTTTAGACTTCGGGTCGCCCGTCCCTGCAGCTCAGCCCAGCACTGACCTGTGGGGAGATTTCACATCAGCAGGTTCCAAGTAAGCTTCTCCAAAGACTGTGTCATATTATCATATCCATCTACCTGTGTTTGTTTTTCTCCTGCATGTCCTCACTCCATCATCCCTCTCACATCCCTGTCACCTGTCCTCCACAGCTCCAGTAAAGATGCTGTCGCATCGGGATGGGTGCAGTTTAGTTGAGTGTGGTGAGAAAACATGCACACACTCAGGTTCCAAACATTCCACGGACAGGATGATTGTGGCAAAAAAAGAAAGTAAAATGTTGGGGTACTGTTAGCAATCTTGAGCAGCCGTTTGCTGCACTCGTTCTATAAAGAGTCTGTACACACAAACCGTAGCTTGCGGACCAACAAACTCCAGAGGAACAAACAGCAAATGTACATATTTCTCACAGTTGTATCCCTTTGTTCCCTCATTGCTATGCAGTAGGACCTATCTTTGATTGTTTTGTAGTTAGGTCATCACTACACCTGTCACTGTTGGAGTCTCCGCTTTCTGCGGAACCAGTGAGCATATTGTTGGTTGAAGGGAAAGGTTGTATGGTCACACTAAGCAGGTGAAAATGTTTATCCATAGCCTTTAAAAGTGTTCTTCCCTTATTTTCTTTCTTTCTAGTCCGTTCTTTGACTTTGTGAATCAGATTGATGTCTGTTTTTCTTGACATCATGCCTTCACTCTCATTATCTCATTACACCAGCATCACTCATCTCAAGGTTGGGAAAGTTAAATAGTTTACCCAGTGAAGTATCCATGTTTTGCTTCATTCTATACCATGTATGTGTGTTTTATTTTCTCTTTGTAACTCTGTCATCTTCCTTGTTTTTTTTTTTTAATTTTAGGCAATCTTGCAAAGCTGAGATGATTTGTGGTGATACTAGTATTTGATGATTAGTTTTACATTAAAGCTCTTTAGCCCTCATCAAATATACCAGCTTTTGTTTTAAATCAGTAGTGTTGGAGAAAGGATTGCTGTGTCCTGTTTTTTTGGTGTGTTCACATTCATCTTGGTATACACCCTTCATTTGTCTTTGCTTTGTGTCTTTTTGCTTTTTTAATTGTGCCTTTTACCAAAATAATTTGCATCAAGTATTTGATGAAGTGCCTTTCTGAGGAAAAAAAACCCTAAAATGTAAGCCTATGTCTTCTTGTAAATAAACAATATATTTCATTTGTTTTTACTTGTTTTTACTGTTAATAGCATAGCGTAGACTGTCAGCCTGACATTAGCTCTTCATACTTATGCGGTCATCCTTAATGTATATAAGCTTTTAGTTTTACAGGTTGTGTTGATAACACAGCACATGGAGCTGTAGATGAGTTTAATTAGTTACATAAATGGAGGCTTTGTGAGTAATAACCCTGGCAGTCATTTTTTTAAACAAAGTGGCTATTTGACTACAAGTTGATTTATTGTTATATAATTGATTATATGCCCATGAACTGAAGATGATTTAATGGAAATGTTTTATCTTCTAAAATAATAATACATTTTATTTTATGAACAGTCACATTCAAAGATTATAGCAAAGGTGGGCCACAAAGATTTTAGTTTTGTGGTATTGGAACTGTTAATATAGGCAGTTAAAGGTTTTTCAAAAAGTTTTTGTGACTTACCTCAATACCTCACTTTTGTACCTCAATAATCAGGAAGGAGAGATTTAGAACACACTTTCTAACACTGTTACTAAGATATAGGCTATATATATATGAAAGAGATGTAAAGACTTGATGTTTTAAAATATATAACAAATTATCATTCCAAGCAGATTATTTTATGTCTTAAATCATCTCTGCATTCTTCTCTATTATCAGTAACCTCATCATGTACAGTATCAACACTTGTAAGGTCAAATACAAATTTTGTAGAAATATGTGCAACACAATTTTTAAAAAATATTTCATGAGCCTCTTGCTCCATAAAAATGTTCACTGTAAGAAAACACGTCTAATTTTACAGAGTATCATTCATTTACATATTAAGATGTGGATTTGATGTTTTCCGGGGCGCCAAGTTTGACCAGTGCAGGATATTTTGTGAATAATCTTAAGTTATTTTCAATGAAACTCGTATTTATTGATAGATTTTGGCAGAGATTAGATGCGTGTTTTGTGAATTTCTATCCAGTCAGTGGGGGCTGCGCACAGCCCGCATACTAGGGCAGCTGTGTGTGAACTGGAAGTCCCTCCCCGGAAAAAGCGTGGAGAAGATTTCGGAACAAGGCAACAGTGAATGCAAGCAACTGAGGATATGTTTATAACTTCAGTCTTTGCGGATGAGCTTCGTGTTAGGTTATAATCTGAAATCCCGTTCAGAGGAATGGAAGGACGGCAGGAGGAAGCTCAACAGATCGCTGAATCGAGGTGAGGATAGAAAAGGGAAATGCTGTTTTCACTGCGCACATGCCGCGAGATGTTGATAGATAATTTACATTTCATTTTCTTGCTGCTTCAACAGCTTCGAAGTTCAGGTTGTATTCATCTGTAATTCAATGTTTGATGCTGCACAGTTTAATAATAAACCCCCCCTTCTCCCTCATCCTCCCACTCACTCTTCCTCCGCCTCCTCTTCCTCCAGACTTTTGAAAACTTGGGCGTGTCTTTTTGGATGAATCTGTGGTTTAGGGTTGTTGTTGGTGATGAATGAAATGCCTAGTAGTTCTCTTTTGTGCACCAAAATGAGATGTTGGGGAAGCTGGAGAGGAAACAGTTGATGGTGGTTGACAAGAGTTAACACCGTTTATTTATGGCTGTGAAACATAAAGGCTGGTCAGGCAATTTGGATTGTAGTGAGGTTTGGTTTTGAGATGAAGGATCAACAGGTGTGTAGTTCAACAAGTACAAGAGGCACATCTCATCTCAGACACTGAATCGAGAGAGAGAGAGACTCTGTTGGGGGTCTATTGACACAATGGTCCTCTTGTTCATATGACAATCCAAACACCACGTAGCACAGTCACAGTCCTCAGTTTTCACATTCAGACAAAAACATTCATGTTCTGAAGCTACTGCATTTCCAAAGCTGACATTTAACCTGAAAAAATGTTACAACACCAAATAAGCATGAAACCATGTCCAAAGACTAACAGATCTGTATAGTTTTTATTGCACGTTTACTATTTCATTTGGGAGTTGTTTTAAAGTATCTTGTGGTATCAGCTCTTTAAGTTAGTCTGATATACAGTACTGTACTTCAAATTTAAGCTGTATTATAAATGTCGCAGTGATGCTTCAGTAGTGTCAGCTGTAGGCTACAACCTTTCCTTCAATCAGAAACTTACACTCTCACTGACTGATTTCAGCCTCTTTGTTGTGCATCTGAATAGCGGTGAGTCTGTGGAGGGTTTTAAAAGCCAACAGTGAGAGTGGAGTAGTGGAGACGGTGGGAGGGGGTGTGCATCTTAAAACCTGCTAATCCCGCTGCCTCTGTCTCTAATCTCTGCCTGCCTGGAGGAGGCGAGCAGGACGGTCACTCTGCACCTCTGAGAATAAAGTCACTTCAGGAGCAACAAAACAATAACCTCATCTTCACGTGCTTCATCATACTAATCTTTTTCGATCGCACTCATTGGAAAAAGACTATCGTTCATTTTGAGAGGACGTAGTTTTATTTACTCGGAGTTAATCCTCTCCGCTGGAGGTATTTAAATATCTGCAGCGATGAGCGCCGCGGAAAACTCAGACACCGACTCCAACAAACTGGAGTCTGTGATACAGGTGAGCTACACCCGGTCTTCATCATGATGCACCGCTTATAAAA
>JANJYQ010004841.1:12675-23024 GCA_024605255.1 Rastrelliger kanagurta | reverse complement strand
AGAGAGAGAGAGAGAGAGAGAGAGAGAGAGAGAGAGAGAGAGAGAGAGAGAGAGAGACACTGGCTGTCAGGTTCTAGTTTTTGGCCAATACCCTTGCATGAAGACAACAACAGTCCCCTAACCACCTTCATCACTTCTTTTGGGAGGTATTGTTTCAAGTACCTGCCTTATGGGATAAATATTGCACAAAATAAATAAAGTGCTGAAATGACTAGAGTAGCTATGGTTATCCATGGAAAGGACATGATGGCATATGACACATACCTGCAGAGCTGGCTGATCCCAAACCCAACAAAAATAATTATGTGTTCAGACAGGTGGAGCTGCAGCTCCTGGGCCATGTAGTGGACAGTAGTGGAGTGAGAGCACACCCAGGCAAAGCAAATGCTAACTGAGTTACAGGAGCCCACAAATGTTCACTCGCTAAAGCGAAAACTTGGCATGAGTAGATATTTAAATGAGTAATTATATAGCAGATTTGGCAACAGTAGCAGGTTCCCTATATGATCTGCTGAAGAAAGAAACTGCCTGGATATGAGATCAGCCACAACAATCATTTCACTGACTCAAATAAGCCCTTTATACTTCACCTGTGTTAGTTCACTATGATCCACAAAGACAGACACAAGCAGCTATGAGATAGCAGGCGTCCTTATACAGTTTCATGGCAAAAGCTGGGAGCCTGTTGCATATTATTAAGCAAGAGTATGCTCCTGTGAGATGATCCAGAAGTACCTGGTAGGCATGGATGGATTCTGACTTATCACGGATCATAAGCCTCTCATGACGTAAACAATAAGGATTTGGATGCAGTCCTTGTGCAATGTCAAAGACTCTTGTCATTGCTTTTTTTTTTAATTATTAGTGAAATTAAATGACAATAGACAATGTGGCACAAAGGACAAATCCATTAAATTAAAAGGACAAACACTGTACAAACAATGAACATACAGTACAAACCACAACAGAAACAATACTTGTCATTGCTGATGAATTGTCACACAGCCCTCTAAAGGACAGAGACAACACCGCAGGGATGATCATTGTTTGTCACATTAATACTGTCACGCACTGTTGGCCAATATCACAGCACAAACTGGACATGATAAGGTCTGCTAAACAGAGGGATGAGCAGCTACAAAGTGCACGGAAGCTGATCAAAGCTGGATGGGCCTGAATGAGTGAGCAGCATCACAAACAGTGTAACAGACTATTACACAGTGAAAGATTCATTGTCAACATGTGAGGGCCTTATCACACTAGGCTGTCGCTTTGTAATTCCAGAGTAAATGAGACAAATACTGGAGCACACGTATGACAGACATCAAAGCCCGTCAAAATGTAGAGAATGTACAAAGGAAACTGTGTGGTGGCACGGAATATCAAAGGAAATTGTGTAGTGGCATAGAATATCTGCTGCAATTTGGAAACATGTCACTTCTGCCAGAAACAAGTGGACAACAGCCCACACCTCTAACTGAATGACCATGACAGAAAATAGCCACGGACATGCTGCCTGCTTGCCTTTATACTCACATATTTGACTTTTTATATTTTGACTTCTACTCATGTTATTTGAAAATCTTACACTTCATCAGCTTATTATCAGCTTGTTAATTAGGTGAAATACACATTTGAAAGATTTAGCATCCCTGACCAGATAGTGATAACAGTCCATAATACACAAGTGTGACGTGAAAAGACTTTTGCAAACAGTACGACATTGTGCATGTCACATCCAGTTCGCACAACCCTCAGGGTAACAGACAAGTGGAGCGTGCTGTTCAAAGTTATTGTTTTGTTGTACCACTGTGATCCAAAGGGAGGATAATATGAGGAGGAAGAGATTTCAAGGTATTGGGTATTACAAGTAGATGGACACACAGTGTAACCAATCAGATAGTTATAATAATAATTATCGCCTCCCTTTGGGATGCTTTGATTAACCATTCCTAACCACAGAGATTTAAGTGAGGCTTCTTTTACATAATTCCTTATCTCTGCTGCTATGAATAATTCATGCAAAGCTGGATAAGTGAAAAGACATTGTGCTGGAGAGAGTGAGGAGATGAGCAAGGACATTCTTGCCTTCTCTTGTAAGTTTCTGACCTGCAGTAAATACTGCCTGTACAATTAATCACTTCTCAAATGGAAAAAAAATGCAAATCTACTCTGGTGGTTCAGTCTTGAAATTAAATCATGCACTTATCATGTAGTGTTTGTTTCAAGTTATTGGGTAATACCAGTTGACAAAAATACTGTACAACCAACCAGAAGGCTAGAATGAGCAGCTACACTTTGACGGACAGCAAGGCAGCAGGGGTGGTTGACAGCAGTTTGTATACTGTTCATGCTATGATGTTGTCAAGTTTGTTACACCGCTCATTCTGAGTACAAATACGCTATCCACCAGCAGTTTATTTGACAAACAGTAATTAACTTGTATGGTACAGGGGTTGAGCTAGACTGAGTACAGAGGGGGTGGAGCATTCTCGAGGAGTCCTTATGATAAAGTCATTCACAACTGTAAAATAGATGATATCCTATTCACAAACACAAATTCTCACTTATTGATTCAAGCAAGCTTATGTCTAACAAAACATACAGTGAAGCCTATTTGTCAGGCAAGCTTGTCCTGAAGTACAAAAAAAATAAAACTGACTGTTAATTGCAGTGTTTCAGCACCAAGGACAGCATGTAGCGCTCTGTGCATCAACTGACAAAAGGTTCAACACTGCAGCCGATACACTGTCTCAGTACTATATCTTTGCTATGCAGTAATAACCTAAACATAAAATATATTTGATGGTCTACAACACTATAAGGCTTATTCAAACATAAAAAAGACAGTAGCCCACAGGCAGTGACACAAAGGAAACTGAGGTTGGACAGTCTGTTCTCCATGCATGATATAACTCTTAATAAGCTTGAAACTTCATCTCACTATGAACACAAAAAACATAAATATTTTCACAGTGCCTGCAGAGTTATCCAAATAAAATACAGCGCCACTACGATAGTGTAACCCATATTGTGGTCAAAAGGGGGATTACACTTATAGTGATAAGGACTACTATAGAAAATGTATTGAAATGTTCAGAGTTAAGCTCTGCTATTCCTGCTTCACTGCTAAGTTGAGTTGTGTATTATATCCCCAGTGTGGCCCCTGCTAAATCTGGGCCCTGGTCACCCCATTATTGCTCCACTTATGACATAATGTATAGATTAATTTAAGTCATTAATTTATGTAATCGTGATCATGGTACCAGATGGGGACCATTTTTTTTCATGTATCTGCTCTTAGCTTTGGATATATACTTTACAGCATTTCTACACTCAGTGCTGTTGCAGAGGCTCAGTTTACAGTTGTGTCCTCATCTACCTTTCTTTCCCATAAGGCATGGCTACACTTTCATTAAACTGCATCAGCATTTTCTACTTAACAGTACTTACCACCTATGGTGCCCCTGTGCAAGGCACTGAAAAACAGCTTAGTGAGCTCAGATTTGAGAAAAGCTCTAAACCCCTGCGAGAAAAAAAAACTTTTGTCTGGAACTCTCATCCTCATTTCACGGTCTTCCTCAGTGGACCAAGTTTGTTCAGTTGTCATGGAGATAACTTAGTTGCCATATCTGGCGTTCGATGTGAATGGCTTCCTTTATCTTTCTCCAGTCATTAACTGACTCATGCTATCCTCTTCCCAAGAGCATCTTAAGGCTTAAATGAAGGTAGAATCCATCTTATAAAACTTATTAAGCTTAAGAGGTGTTTTTTTTTTTTTTTTCAAAAGCATCTGAAGTTAAAGGGAACATATCATGCACATTTCCAAGTCTATACTTCTGGGACTCCACTTTGTTTGATTTACAGTTCAAACAAAATCCTTAATTATCTTATATTGGAACTTAATCCTCAGTTCAGCCTCAGTCTGATACAGGACGTTGTAGTTCCTGTCTCTTTAATAACCCCCCCCCCCCCCCTTGTGATGAACCCACTCTTTCTGATTGGCTAGACTCCAGAAGCTGCCTGTTGACAGACTTTTAACAATTCCAGAGGCAACGTTTCTCTCCCCCTGTACTCAAAATATTCACTTCTCAAATGCAACCATACATGTTTGAGCCTGAATCCAATCTGAAATATGCAAGTAGAAAACAGGAACAACCTATGAAACAACCTTGGTAGCAAACACTATGGAACAGAGGAACATTTGTGAACAATCAGATATCCGTTCAGTCAGAAAGTAGAGATCTGACATCATATTGGCATAGAAGTAAAATGAAATCACAAAAAGCATATGTCCCCTTTAACTGAAAATTAAAGTTCGATGGGATGTTCTTTTTAGTTCTATACTTTACCATGACAGCTAATGCTCGCTTTTCAGTAAAGTTTGATATAAAATGAGCAATGACATGTAGATTAGACACTAAGAAATTTAAACTAAACCAACACACATATACAACAAAAGCACTTAACTGAAGACTGACAAACTCAATTAGTAACTGAAAGTACAATCACTTCATGACTTGATGTTTAATTTGTGTTTAATAACAATGTCTGCTTCAAGCAGCAGCTACATTGATCGGTTTACTTTCATGAAATCATTTACACCCAAAAATCATAAAGGGCAGCAAGCTAAACACTGAAAACTGCTGACTGCACTAGTGTTGTTAGTGCAGTTTTTTATTCTGTGCCAAGCTATCATTTTAGTTTTTATTAGTCTGAGCATTTTAGTCTTATTTTAGTCAGGCTTATCCTTGATTATTTATTTGTCTGGGGTGTCTTGGGGTGAATTTACAAGTTTGACTCTAGTCCCGCCCACTTTAACTTTTAAATCAGTTACGAGTAGCCAGGGATGCAGCATTAGTCATAATTTTCATTGACGCTGACACTAGACTGCACATTCATTTTATTTTTCATACTGTACTCCAAAACATTTCTTTATGTAGTTTTAACACTAATGGTTGGTGAACCTTTGAATAAGTACTTTAAAGTACTCTAGAACAATGGAAAACTCTTGAGTACTGCTTTGAGAGACACATTGAAATTGATTGTAGAAAACACTTTTTAAGATTGATTGTTATTGTGAAACTGGGTCCTGGTCAGTGACATTTTTTTTAGCTGAGGTTGTCTGTCTCTGATGTTCATTCAGTCTCTAGTCGGGGTGATGTTATACTTGTCTCCAGTCTTCCTTTAACCCGATTCATCAATTGGTTTGTTGCAAAGATCCATATGAGAAGTCTTCCATGGGAACTATTTGGAAAGAGACGAGCACTTGGCAGGTGATTGGATAGCCATCTGTCCATCACTATCTTGTCTTGTAAAGCTTCAGTATAAGTTAGTTATACCAGTAACACTGTCCCCAGTAACAAGAATTAACATTCACACTCAGTCAGTTCTATAATGTCATGATATAATATTTGCTGTATAATATATTCTTATATTACTTTATATTATCTTACTTTACTTTAGTTTACCATAGCCATATCAACTTGCTTCATGTTGAGTTGGTCTTGTGTCTCCATATTGATTTGAATATTCTTACTTACTTTGTTTAATGTGCTTAAAAGAGTTTTGGTGAAGGTTTTTCCCCTCTTTGAAATCAATTCAAAGTCCTGGCTGTCAGAAAAATAGCCAAAATGACTTTGGGTTGGAGCTAAGCCTTCTTTTACTTTTATGCATTTTCAATCTCAACCTCTAAATCTTTCACACAAACTTCTTTTCTCACTGTCAGTCTGCTTCTCTCTTCTCTGCCTTCTTCATTTTCCCTTTTCCATTCTTCTCCTGCCTGCTTTGAAAGTCATTGATTCAGCCATCTACCAGAGAAAATGTCTTGGTAAAAAAAAGAGGTTAGGGACATGAAGGGTTGGTAGAGACCTTGAGGGTCCATTCATACATATACAATGACAGAAGGTTCGCTAAGGTCTCCTGGGTTTAATGTGTTTGTGTTTAATCCCTTCAATTTATGCAGACCATGACGAGCTTTCAAAGCAAACTGTTTATTGTGAGCAATTTGGTTTTGTCCTATTATAGTTAAGATGTAAAATGCTTGCTTAATGCTCCTGGTTCAGCTTTTTACACATGATGGAAGAAAGTTGCTAAAAGGGATTTCTTTATTCATCTTTAACTGTTCAAGATGTTTGCCTCACTTGATGTTTTATATATTTGTTTGTCATAGCTAAACATTTTAAATGGGGTTAAAAGCTATGCAAATATTTGTAAAGCTATATACTGCCACTCATAATAGGAGTTTCGTAATGGAAAAAAATAAAGAAGAGCTTTCATCCTTATAATTGAGAGGCAACAGATTCATTCAATATTTGCATAGATCAAATTAATTATGGTAAAGTGGAAAACTTTCACGCAACATAGAGCATGCAACATCATAAATGAAATATCTAAGGTAGTATTTTGACCTCAGTGACATATTGTATTGTAAATATAGTGTGTGTAGGATACTTAAATGAACTGTGAGCTGTGTTACATAAAATCTGACTAAAACACTTTTTGGACTATAAATCAGGCAATAAAGAGTATTAATGAAATTGCATATAGATTATTGTCAATAACAATTAAAGCCTTTTGCTTATGTAGTGTTATACTAAATAATCAAAAATGCTCTTTTGAATAATTGTCATGTATTTGTATATTAGTGGCTGCAGAGTTGTTTTCATATCAGAAGTAAATTCATACAATAGCTGAAGCATGTGCTGCACACAAATAAGACACAAATATAAAATATATATCACAAACAACACAGTCTATTGTAAAATAATACAACAGAACACAATTTGGTGTTTTCTTTCAACCAACATGCTTTATGTGGATATTATACTAATGTATGTAAAGTTTTCACTGTTTTCTATGTTCAGTAGAAAATGTCTTCTTGTGAAAATAGTCTGTGAGTTATGCCAAGTAACTGGGACATTGTTTCTGGAAATGTCAAAAAGATGTTGATTTTGCATTCGAAAAAAGAAATTGTCATTTTTGTTTGACCACTGCATGAATTAAAAATATTCAACAACATCTATAAAAGACAAGTACATAAATTATGAATAAGTCTATTAAAATATTATGAGTAAAATTTGAGATGTGGCTTTGTTGTTATATCTTCAGAAAATATAATGAATGATAAATGACAATCCATGCAGAATAATACACAGGGTTCAGAATTAGCACCAGCCATCAGCCTAATGCTCGTAAAATATGCAAGTGGACAGGAAGCTGTCATGTAAATTTGAGCTTTCCATGTATGAATGACTTGTCTCTGCTGTAGAATGATCCATTATTTAATTAAACAAAATCAATAAACACATTATTATTTATTGGTGGATCTCGTTGAATAGATAACGAACTGTTAACAGACCTGATGTATTTCCTTTAATTTTATCATCGACAAACTTCTCTAACTACTGATCTTGCTCATGCTGATTCCTTTGCACTTAAGTTGATTGACCCTCAGTTGAAGTCAACTGGATATAAAAAGTAATGAAGCATGTGCTGGCTTTAATTTAGATGATATTCAGTTCAGGGAGATTAAGTGTGATGAAGAGACAAAACACTATGACCTTTGACCTGTCAACCCAAAGGCACAAATGAGCTGTAGCTGTAAAGAATGTGACACATAATGAAGCTGCATATAAGCTGAGGTTTAGACTCCACAGAGGGTTAGAGATCCATACTCGCTAATGCTGAACTCAAAGCTGCCATGCTGACAAACGGCTTTCCTTGAGCTGATTGACAGAGAGGCCAGGGTTGATGGAGCTATCCAGGGTCCTGACCTTTGGTGCTGGTGAGCATCTCTGAGCTCTCCTCAAAGTCCTTATAAGCTGAGTGGCATGAAGCACATAGCAAGATGAATGATTTTATATGAGAGTAATTGGACTTACAGTATACATCAAATACCACATACATGTCGTTATGCCAAATAGCCATCAAAGTTAACACAACTTGCACAACTTGCTTTATTCACTGAACATTTGCACCTTTCTATCCAGAGTTTATAGGTTACCATTAATGCCAAGTATACAAAACAGTATTATAAAAACAAAACATAGCATAACATAGCATTTTAAAATACAGCATAGCATTTGTAAAAGAGCATAGCATACCATGCCAAAGTATTATTTAACATGACATGACATGACCTTTTGTATTAATTGAAATTACAATTATTGTTTTACAACATAGCATAAAAATATAGCATAGCATTACATTTTATTACATAATATCAAATAAAGAAATTCAATCATCTTCTCCTGTTTTAAATGATATATTTTGTATTTATCATCATTTAAGTTTCCCTTCTACATGTTGGTACAGCAGTATTTATAAGAACAGCAATGTGTTCTGTTGAAGAGTTGTATAAGGTCTTTGGTGAATTTTGATTAAGTTTATCAAACTGGTCTGAACCGTGCTGTGTGTTCAAGTTAGAAAGTATTATTCCCAAACATAATTGTCCCCTGGTTTTGCTGTCCAGTGTGAATTTAATCAGTGATCTCGGCTGCAATGCTCTGCTACTTAACACCAGCTGTATATTTGAATTTATGGACAGGCAACAAAGAAGCCTCGTCCTGGCAGAGCAGCGGCGCCACAGATCTTGTGAGAATGGCCTCTGTGTTTCTGCCTCCTTGGAGCATTGTTCCTATTAATCAGAAAGCCATTTGTGATGCTGCATTAAACCCTCCGATGTCTAAAATGTGACAAATGATGATTACCTGGGGGAAATCGATGATGATCACCACACTATTAATGGTCCCTCTGCAGAAACAGCATCCATCGACGTACAATTCTGGCAAGATTCAGCAGCAGAGAATAAGCTCTAATTTAGAACTAGCTTTGTGTCAGGTGATTCACTTAATCACCAGGATTTCAAAAAGGGCCATGGAAAAAAAATGCCTGCATCTGCTCCCACATGCCATTTGTGACATCAAACAGACTAAAACAAAAAAAGAAGCCAAAACCTGCATTGTCTCCTCCAGCTGGTGTGAATGCAATCACTCTGTTCTGTATGAGCAGCTGGTGAGTCAGACTGAAGTAGCATTGCATTGCAGATAGAAATGGAGGGATTACAGCAAGTTTCTTCAGGGTCAGAAAAATACTAACTCATCACTTATTGCCCTTGGCCTTTCTCAGGTCAACGAGGGGCAATGAGCTCAGTGGCATTGACCACCGTGTCTTTGCAGCCATGTGTTCGCCTTCTCGTCACTCCTCTCCAGGGCATAAAATCCATATGTCACCAGCAATTTATGGTTTGCTCTTTACACATTTCTCCATATGAATAAGTTATTAATTGTGTGAACAGTGCTTTGAGGCAGTTAGATAAGGGCTTCAGTGTTTGTGTTTGTGTGAGATCAGGTGTGTAGAGCACATATGGACCAGGGGGTGGCCTTTACTTATGCATGAGACAGCTTTTTTCCAGCTGATCACTGATTTGATTTGCCATATGAGATCACTTCTGAGATCTGCCTGACTGCAAAAGTCGCTTTGCATAAAAAAGAGACTCATACAGTCAAATCATTTCTATGCATGTATTTTATCAGAATACATTTGCACCTTTATCAGTGAGAATTTTTCAGATATTAATATTTTGTGTGTTTTCTCAGGACTTATTTGTTTATTTCCTTTTTGTTTGATTGGATTCAGTTGCTGTCACTGATTGTAGATATTGACCTTCTTGACCCTCTGGATTCCCTCTGTTCATCATCTATAGGGGATGACTACAGTATTTGTAGTATAATGCCAGCATTCACAGTAAATAATATTTCTGAAGGCATTAGAATATTGATTGATTAGTGGATCATCAGAAGTTGTATCATAATCAATTGTGACATTTATATATCCAGCAAATCAAGGTTCAAAGGTTCACTTTGCTTTTAGCTTTATTTTTTTCTCTCAACCAACAGGAAATATTTGGCTCTTTAGGTTTTAAATACTCCATTATGTTGACCATTTAGTCATTTAAAGCTTTTGTTGGTGGAAAAAAAGCTACTTGGTCTGACCATAAATAATTCTGATGCCAGTGGTGAACCAAAATAGTAAAATGGTGGGCTGTTAAATTTAAACAATAAGCTGAGAGAAACTGCAGTCAGGTGATAATTCCCCATGGGACCATCTCTCTTTGCACTGCTTTCCTTAATTTTATATCATTGCTTTTATTTACTGTTGGTGACACAAAACAATCAGGCTCTGTGGAAAAGTAATGGTCATCTTTTTTACTAGTTTCTTGCATTTTGGAGACTAAATGTTTGGTCTTTTTTTTAAAGCAGAAACAAATTGATAATGTGTGTCATTGTTAATTGTAGCCATAATTAAAACCATGGTGGTGATAGTTAATTTGCAGTCGAAATAGCTTA
>JANJYQ010004775.1:1816-12975 GCA_024605255.1 Rastrelliger kanagurta | reverse complement strand
TATATTTTTGTATTATCATTCAGGTTATCTGAAAAATTAAAAGTCACCAAATTTGAGTAGATACTCACTGGCCAAATAGGCATTCACTCAGCTATAACTAAGTTATAACTCAGTTATTAATACACTCACAGATATATTATAATAAAATGACAGATTAAATCATACACAATATCTAATCTAATGTAATCATGTAGCACATAGTCTCAACATCTCCCAACTCCACTTTGAACACAGAGAAAGGGGTTATTGTGTGTGTCTTTGTAGGGCAGAATTCTCTATGAAATAAGAAAATCATGGCAAGAAGGAAGAGTATCTACATGATCAAGGGGAAAAGGAAAATAATGTCCGAGTGAGATTTTAAGGGGCCACGTTACTCCTTATGGAGCAGTCTGTCCTTCCCATGTAGTTGGGCAAATATGCCAACGACCTAGATGATTAAAATAAAACCTGAGCCCCAGTACCTCTTGCATGAGAGCAATCTGACCAGAGGACAGAATGAGACTGTGCAAACATTAACAAAGAGGAGATCAATAAACAAGTTCTTCACTGTGTATGTGTTTTTGGTGACATTAATCTGAATAAAATCAACAGCAAGGGAAAAAAAAATATTAAAAAGTGATTTTTAAGGCTACCAAAATAGCACTAATATCACTTATATGGCAAGGCGCACCTGTTCAGCAGACCCTGAAGCATCTGACCACAAAGCTGCTCACAGCTGCTGGTTCTCAGTCCCATCACTCTGGACTATCTGAGTCCCTGTCTAGTTTCGCCTCTCTCTTACCTGTACTTCATGCCTGTCTGATAGGACACACACTCTTCCAGGGCAAGACCATTCATCTTCAGGAAGTCTTCCATGTTCTTAATCTGAGCAGCCACTCTCTGCTCCCGGAGTTTCTGCAGCTCGGCCTGGTCGGTGGGCCGGGCTGGAGGCTGATTCAACCCCTGGTCCGAGTGGTAGCGGTTGATCCCGCTCCGGATGCTCTCACTGTATGACATAGACAGCATCTTGCCACTGCCACTGCTGCTGCTCTTCCGAACGGTGCTGCTAGGCGCTGCCGGTTTAGGAATCTGCAGGTTTTCAGGAGGACAGTAATTGGACTTGTGCCTGCCGGGAATCCCCCGGGGGCCACTAGCGTAACCTCCTGCAAACATGCCCCCCCCCTCCTTCTCCGCCTCCTCCTCGTGATGCTGAGGCGACCCGTGCAGTAAGGAGCCAGAACAAAGTGGGGACACGGATGGAGCGAAGAGCCGGCAGGGTACAGCCACCTCCTTAAATAGCACCTGCTCCCATAAAAAAAAGAGCTCTCCTGCTTGGGGCAGCACACGGCCATGCATCCTGTAATCAGAGTCGCACAACATAGCCCAGCACCACCCTCCCCTGACAGGTACACAACGGCAGGGTTACACTGATAGGGCGCATTCAGGTGACTTGCTGGTGATTAAGGAGCAGGACCAAAGAGGGCACATGCCGTCTAGGGAGGGGAGAATGCATCCAACATGCACAAAGCAACAGGAGAGGGGACATGATTTGGGTCTCACTTCTGAATCTGACTGGATAAAGAGAGTCAAGAAACACATTTTTGGAGAAAAGTCCAAGAAATGCGTGTATCCTACTACAAAACTATAAAGCCACAACAAAAGAGGCACAACAAGACCATCTGGACTGAAAAAAGACAGTAACAACAAGAACTAAAAAAAAAAAAAATCACTGAATAGAGCACTACACAACACACACTTTCATTTACAAGAGGACTATATTTCATGTTCTTTAGCTCTGGAAGCCAAAGCCAATGCAATAATAATAATAATTGTTTAAAACAAAGTATTCCTCCATCTTAATACACACTTACTTTTTGCTGAAGTTACAGGATTCCTCTATGATCCACAACGTCAAAGATTGTTGTACTGAACTGAATCATTGGAGGGCAGCACTGTGTTAGTCCCACCACCTCTACAATGCAGAATGCACTTGTGGATACTAACAAGTTAGAACTGTTCGGTTAAAATGAATGTATAACATTTAGAGAGATTTTTTTTTTTTTTATTTATACATAACGCATATAACTTTGAAGTACAACACAAATGTAATATAAATCTAGGAATGTTAAAAATATAGCTTCAGCAAGTAAAACTGTAAGAGAACAGTTATTAAAAATCTTTGTTGTAAAATGAAAAAATAAAATGAAAAATAAATTATACCACATTCTACATTATAGATCTATAGTTATATCCAGGGTACAAAATTAACGTTTTTGACCACCGGTCAAATAGCCAGTGGTCGTTCAAATTTTATCAGCCACTCAGTAGATTACTATAGTGTTTTTAGCTGGTGAGTGAAGCAAATCGACCAACCACTTGCATATTTTATCATCATTTTACTGGTGGCTGGTGCTAATTTTGTGCCCTGCCTATATCTCATCAAAGCATAATTCATATACGCCATCATATTCAGAGTCAAAAGTATGGGATTATATCCATGTTATTAATTAAAGATTTTGGCCTGATACAACAGATCAATGTGAAATTATTTTAAATGAGATTTAGCATGTCAATAAAGTCAATATTAAAGAATTACCAGAACAAAAATGAAATCTTAAGTCTATGCAAAGCCTGTTGTTTTTTTTTCATCAACTGAGGACAAGGAAAAGATATTCTACTACAGGACTGAAATATGCTATAAAGGTCTAATCTGTATTGATCCTTTAAAAGTCTATTGACTGCTACAACACTTGAACAGCACTTTCTTTGCCTCTGGACAAAAGANAACATTAAATCTCACACATCTTGTTTCTTACATAGAAGAAAAACTGTTCTGTTCTGATACAGGATAAAAAAAAACCATTGTCCTTATCATGACATTTGTTCCTCTTACAAGTTTTCTTAATTTTAAATCAAAATTCGCCATAACAGTTGATATAACTGTGTAGAGACCAAAGAGATAAGTAGACTCCAAGCAAGGCAGCATGCATTCACACAACCACACATTCTCCTCATCACTCAGACAACCCTGCACACTCAAAACACACGCGCAAAACAAACATACTCCTTAAGTGGTCAAAAGTGGCAAAAATCCTTGAACTCACCCGATTTCTTGGGGGTCGGCTCATGAGCAAGGTTGTGGGGTGCCAGTCTGCTTTTATAAACACACACTGCAGACAGTGATGATGCGGGTCCACCCAAACTGGGAGTGTCTTACTAGGAAACGTCTAAACCAATTAGTGAATAAGAGAGTGCATCCCTTTCCCTCCCCTCACCACTTGGATCATACTCTATAGCCACAACCAACACTCCACCTCCTCCCCTCCCTGAAGATCTCATAGAAGAAATCCATTTATGTTGTTTAGTGGCCCGCCGTGTTTCTGCTAACTGCAGCAAAATAATATCAGCCCTGAATTATTCACCAAAGCTTTTGCGCTAAAAGCTTCTGATTGTTGTTCCACAGGAAAGAATACTAAGAGCTGGACAATAATGAGCGCCCTGAGTGTTGTGCGCACATGACACACACACATGCACACACACACACTGTCAAACAAGCACTGTGCATATACACATATAGAAAAAGACAAACCACCAAGAATGTTCAAGTACTCTCTCTAACCAAAGCATTATGGAAACCACACTGGTTAAGCCCGCTAGCAGCTCCTCTGCTCCTCTCAGTGGCTTTGTGCTCAGGTCAAGGTCAGAAGAAGAGAGCATCACATAGTAATGACAACTCTGACTATAAACACACAACTGTTCTGCCCTTACTAGTCACAGATTAAACCATATTGTGTACTTAAATGATAACTCATCATATCTTACATTTACTAAAACACTAATGGACACTTAAAATGTGCATAATTTAAATAAATGTACATAACTACAGTACAGTATAAAAGTCACATATTTCAGATATATTTGGAAATATTAAGTAATCAGTTTCAATACATTCAATCACTAAAATTATAAAAGCACATAATTTGCCTTTGACTGCATATTTTTTGTCGTTCTTTGCTGAGCTACCTTGGCACAGCTGTTTAAAAGACATGATACCTGTGATGAAGCTGAGCAGGCAATGATTAATTACAATTGCTTTGAGTGAGTCTCCATGATAACAGAGTCTTACAATTTAATTTACAACCCACATGGACATTACAAATGTCTTGGCAACAGAGTAACTAATAATTTTATAAACTAAAAAATCCATTCAGTATAATCACAGCTGTCTTGAAAACATTTGCTCAATAACCGAGAAACTTCACAAATGAATTTAGTGATGTACCTTCAGCAAGAATAGTTGACATCACCCAGTTCTGCTATTTGAATCAAGATGCTGCTTTTGAAGTAGACATTTACATACAAATGTGTTAAGAATTTCTTTTATATAATAGTTTTTTCCTATAATCCATATACTAGAGACTCATAGTGGTCAAGAATGAACAACTTTCAATGTCTGAAAGCACTCATTCTCCCCCTGAAACCTATGAAATGGTTTAATGATAGAAAGAGCTGAAAACCTTTACTAGAAGCACTGTTAGTACAGAACCAAAAAAAAACATATATATGTACAAACATAACATATATACTCAGTACTGATCTAGTCATAGATATAGCATTGTGCAACAACTCATACTGGAGTGGAGAATAAAACAATATCAAAGAAAAATTCTGCTTAACATATAATGATCATTGTAATGTCAAGACCGAGTTAAGACAACGCCGCAGTAAAGCTAAATATTGTCAGCTGACTGTAAACTCACAGTCCATCATCCTGGACTGAAAGATTCAGAGTTCACTAGCATCCCGGTAAATGGTCTGTAGGCACTGATGGTTCCATTATTAAGGTTTGTCTGTTAAAATGTTGAAATGATGGAAAAAGAATAAAAATTCCTTTCCCAGCATTAGCCTGTTAGAGTGATAGAAAGAGAAAGATAGGACTTAATCGATCCCCCTCATGTAAGCCAGAGGAGCAGATGGTGGGACACTTTGCACTTTAAAAGGACAGAAATGAGCGAGGCGCCAAGATAAAAATCCGATAGTGAGCTCATTACAAGCACATCCACATAGTCAGGGTTTTTTAGAACTGCATCAGCAAAATAAGGTCTGATATAAGTCCATAAAACACAATCCTACAGTAAAGCATAAGAAAGACTGACCATATAAAAGCACACCACTAAATGAGTGAGTACCAGCTACCCTACTCAGAGAGATGATCATCACATCCACAAAGCTCAATATGAGAGTTCAACATCAGGTTGAACTTCCACGTAGTCAAACAATGAAGAAAAATTATGAATAATGGAAATAGGCTTAATTGAAACAAAATAAAAGAATGCTTCTACGGATCAGTTCTAAATGAAAAATTGATTTTAAAAAAATGACTTCAACAAAAAGACTCTTAAATTGCACTGGCAAAAAAATGATGGAAAGAAAAAAAATCATTTGAACTCAGAGTTATTGTTGATTCAAAGGTTTTGTGAGCAACCTTGCGACAAAATACATCATCAGCCCTATCAGGTTTAAGCTGCATAATGCACTGCCAGCTAAATAGTAGATGATAAGTGTTATCTATGCTGCAGAGGTTTACGAATGGATATATGGGTTTTAAATAACAGAACAGCAAGTATCTGCAGCAAGGTTATCACATTGAAATAAAACCTTTTCTGTAGTAAGACAAATACAAAAAGTCCCTCTGTAAATAAGTATTGCACACATATACAGGCTTCAAAAAATACTAACATAAAAGAAATTAATTCTGGTCAGCAACAACAAACAGTGACAGGTAGACACAGAGAAACACAGGTACCTGTAGAACTGCAGCTGTCGTTTGGGGCTCCCATAACGAGCGCTAACGGCATCAGGGGAAAAGAGGAGAAAAAGCTGTAGTTAATTTAAGCAGGAAAAGAAAGAAGTTAGTAGTTGCAAAAAAGTAGATGCAGACACTGATGTGAAGATAAACAAATATACCGTGACACAAACAAGAGCCAAAGATAAAGGATGGTAAAGTAGGAGGGAGGAGAAAATACAGCATCAGCAGAGTGAAACACAGACACTGTGTCAGAGATGCATTTTTTTGTTGAATTAAGTTTTGTTTGCTGGATATATCTGAGCAATATGACATGTCAGCAAACCATAGCTGTGGTCTGTACTAAAACTACAGCACCAATACAAAAAAAGGAGTTATTTGCATGTTTTTGTGAATGTGTGTACAAATCCTTAACTTTTTATGAAATAATAACAATTGTTCAGCTGGAAGGCACTGATTTACAAACAGAAGTACAAATGTGTACTTCAATTACATTCTTCCTGATGTCAACCTGTCCGGATACAGTATGTTTTATTCTACAAGATGGAACAAAAGATGGTATAATATGGATAAAGAAAAATCTTTTAGAATTATTAAGATATTATTTAGATATACATTTCAAGATTTCATATATCATTTACCTTCCAGGTAGCATGTATTGTCTAGTAGTACATGTACTATTCAAACATTAGAACTGTATTGACAGACTTGCAATACAGTGAATGCCAACAACATAAAATGGAAATTCAGCTAATTAAGCAAAAGGAAAATGACTCAGTGTAAAGATCCAACAAAAGATTTCAAATTGACCAATAGAGCACATCCAACACTCTGTGTATGTAAATGCATAACTTGAGCAGCAAAATGTATATTATAACAAAATTAGTAACCTCGGGGCAGTTAAAAAAAGCAACATGGAGCATGAGATTTTTGTGTTTAGAACTAAAATGAAAAAGGAGCATTACAGATTATATAATCATGAATAACCAAGGCATGAAACCAAAGGATGAACAAAGAGTAAAAATAGAAACAACAATATTTATACAATAGAATAGCAAACAACAGAACAATAAACTACTTTTACCATCAGGTCTTGCAGATCTCATTACTGTGTTGTTCAAATGCCTTTAACAAGTATATTTCTAAGGCAGCATTTTAATGATACACTTTGGTTAGTGAATCAAAAGTAGTGAAGCATTTTAAGCCTTTAGTTTAATAAAAAAATATCTAGTGACTTGGCCAGAAATTTGTGGAATAATTAAAGGAAGCACATTAGTACAATGAAAAGCATTAACTGTATTGATTTGTTGTCAAATCTCCCAGATCCTCTTTGGAAGGCACATCATGCCAAAATATTAGAGTTACTACAGAGACATGGGTTCAATAGCTGCCAAATTTTTGGTGACATATCGCAACTTCATGAATTCACTGAACCTCACCTGCCCATAATTAAAGCAATGTGAAACAACTATTCAGCTGCTCGGAGGGAGGAATGGCACAGATGCTTCTTAATGACACAAGCAGATGAGTCTCTGGTGCCACATACTGGTGAAGCATCAGAATGCAGGATGATTATGGGTATGCACACTGCTTTTCCCATGGTGTTAAAACAATACACAATCACGCAAGTGACATTAAAACATACTATTATATGATACATGTAAGCGTGTGAGAGTGTGTCACAGTTACAGATTTTACCTGTTAGAGACAGCAACTATATTCGGTCCATCGAATTTGTTTACATTGTAAAATACTACATTGTATCGTCATTAAAGTTGAATAAAGGTTACATCAAGGTTGAGGTTGGGTAAGGAAAGATTACATTTCTAGTGCATGAATAAGAGTCAAGTCTGGAGACTATGACAGCTGCTCAACAATGTGCTGACTTTACGACATGTCCTGTTACTGTTCTTTCTTACATGTACTCAGTGCTCAAGTAGAACTGATCCAGAGTGAATTATGCTGGTAAAAAAGTAAACTAACTCCTTAGTAGTGACATGAGCAAAAGCAGGAATGCGTATGCAACAAAAGCGTGTATGTGAGACAGGGATGAGTTTATGCTGATTAAAGTCCGTCACACATGAACTCAAGCTCGGGTATTAAACGGAAATCAAACGGGTGGCTTCATGTGTGAATGCAAAACCAGGGTAATTTTTGACACGGACTACCCCCTAGTATCATGTCCAAACTTTAAACAAGTGAGCGTATGTGTGAATACAGGCGTTTGATATCCACGCAGTGAGGGGGGCTTAACATAGGTTAAATGCGCACTCTGCTGAATTGAACGCCGTCATTATTTAATTCCAAAGGGTTTATTTTATTTTGTACCATTTATAACTCCTAAGAAGCCATAGTTGATGTATTTGGTTAAAATGCACACCTGCAGCATCTCCTCACTTCTTTATCTGGATATTTCCGAGCTGTATTGAATGCAGCATGAAGATTCATTAATGCTAATCCCCATTCATGCTCATGAATTCATGTCAAATGTTTCAGGTATGACTATAAACAAACTTACAAACAACTATAGTTTGATTCATGGAATGACCTAGCTACAGAAAATGAATCTACACCGGTTGTGCACACTGAATTTTTCAGTTTTCACAACACGATGGCCTCACTGACAAGTTGCACACATGCAATAACTTCCCATATCTCCGACTAGTTAGTATGATCCACTCTGCTGTTTCATTGATGCTTCGGATCCGACATAATAATTCACATTGGTCGCATTTATCCTGTGTTTTTCTGCGTGCAGCCCTTGGCCAACGCAACCATCAACTACCCAGCTACTACCCGGGTATAGTGTGAACGCTCTTACCCAAGCTGAGCTTGTGTTTTTAGGCTCATGTGTGAATCATCCATGTCGTGTCATACCCGTGCGTAAAGGTCCGAGTAATACCCGAGCGTCATGTCTGAATGTGGCTTAAGTCTTTTCTTGACTGTGTTGTGTTCTTTTACTGAACAACTATTTTATTGATTTAGCATTGTACTCCTATATAGTCAGACTTAAGACTGAAAGGAAAAGGATTTGCAATGCATTTGTCAAAACCTGACACAAACATTACCCACAATGAAGTTTTCACAGCAAAAAAATACTAGTAGATTCAGGGTTTGTTATGCTAACAACAGCTACTGAAGCCTCAAAACATTGAGCAGCGGTGAGGGGCAGGAGTTACAGGTCTGTTGACTTCACCTCTTTCTTACTCCACACCAGGGTTATTATAGTTAATGAAAGCTAACACTAAAACCAAAAAAATAATTTAGTTAACTGAAATAAAAAAAACTAATTAAAACTAGACTAAATTGCAGACAAAATCAGCTTTACTTAAGTTTTAGCTTCATTTTCTCCCTCTATTTTAACTGTGTCCTGTTCAGTGTGTACCAGTAGGTGTCAGCATAGCAGCTGCTGCCTAACACATAAGAAGAAGATGCAGAATATTCAATTTATGATTTTTCAGAAAGAAGCTATTCCAGGCAGAAAACATTATAGCCCAGCATGGGGATATTTTGACTGTGACTCTGCAGTAGATAAATGTAAAAGTGTCTTGATGAAGAGTAATTTGTGGAATACAGCAAAAAGAGAAAAATCCCCCCTAAGTTGAAAGTCTACCTTCAAAGCTCTAACAGAGAAGTATAAGACAGCTAATGTAAGTTCACCGACAGCTGCACCACATCAAGACCTCCACAATCACAGCAACCTTTAGTCAGTGTCGGACATTATTTTATCCTTTTCAGCTTCTATAAATCAAGGCTTTCTAATACCTGAAAAACTAAAACAAAATAAAAAACTAAACTGAATCTAGTCTATTTCTCAAATTAAAAACTAAACTGAAATAAATAAGAAAACTCAATAAAAATATAAATAAGGAACATTTCTATAACTATAATAACCCTGCTCCAAATTTTCAAACCTGTAATCTTCCACTCTCACAAATATAAATCATTTGCTGGTGGAATAAATACTTGAATCCAAATAAGCTTACAGCCTTTGGGTCTACAACTCACCTGTAAATCATGCCAGGTGAGCCAGTCTGTCGGAGGGAAAGGCGGGCAGGGGAGTCTGTGGTAGATTCAGGATACATGGAGGCAGGAGGGAGGGGATTTGGCCAGCCTGCCGGGGGTAGTGTTCTTTCAGTGGGACCACAGGGTACAGTTTATCACCAATCAAGGCCTGTGGAAGGAAAAGAAAGGATATATGTGTGTCAGTCAGTGGTGAGAGTTTTTATTTCCACAACAAATACAACATCAGTGTTTCCCTTCATTTAGGGTATAATTTGGAGCAGCCACATTACTGTGACTTTCATCTTTCATTTACCATTTATTTATTTGTTCATCAATAATCAATCTAGGAAAAAGGCAATACTAAAATATCTGCAATATACCATACTATTCAGGTCTCCATAGCTTGAGCCATCCATACCAGTTTCACACCTGCTTCACACCCAGTTACACTGCACTAGGATAGGATGGGTTTGGGTGGTTGACTAACACATATTTTTGTGGGTCAGGCAGTGTGTGGTGAGTGGATTTCAAAAGGGGTCATGTGAGTGCAAGTGTTAATAAGTCCTGATTTGTGCATCACTATGTTAATAGATAATACTGTCACACATGATGCAGTGACTGTTAAAGCCAGCAACTCATCTTTTTTTTAAATGCAAACACTGACATATGTTTTATACCTCAATAAAAATGTCAGGAAGATATGAAAAAAATATTACAGGAATTAATTTAACCCCATTAGTTTAACATCATTCTTAGTCAGCATTCAGAGGAAAAAAACAAGGAAGTTTTTCAGTTTATTTAGATCCAGTCTTTGTCATGATGTTTCAGATTCATAATAACTGATTTAGTACATCTACTGAGTCTATGTAGTGATCAGAGTGGGAAAATAGCACCAGGCACATGCTGAAAACATATAAAATAAAATTTAAAATAAAGTGGCTGTTACAAAATTGACTGGTGACTGGTGGTGACTGATTTTCACACTTAAAAAAAATCCTACTCTGTTGGTTATTTTCATCAAAGAGGAATGCCAGGACATTTACCAAGTTTTTCAGATCAGGAAATATTAAATTTATCACTGGGTATATGCTGTCTGCAGCTCTGCCACTGAGATCACTGTTTTAGCAATGACTGTGGTCATTCAACATCTTTTTACCTCTTTCATCCACAGAAATAGATTACATTAAATCAAGGGAATGATTTGTGTAGTATGAATATACAAAAAATGCAGGGGGCTGTAAATAGAAAAGTACTCTATACTCACATTCATACACTGATGGCATGCACTGCTACAGTATAAAAGGTGCCAACATGCTTGTCAAGATTGACACAGCACTTCCTACCCTATGTATCCAACAATGTTTTTATG
>JANJYQ010004639.1:309-13256 GCA_024605255.1 Rastrelliger kanagurta | reverse complement strand
ACACACACACACACACACACACACACACACACACACACACACACACACATAATTAAACAATTTTCTGTGAACAGTTATGTTATATAAGTTTATGTGTGGGATTTGTAATTTTCTATGTTCTAAGGTAAGTGTCATTTCTATAGTCTTACTGATAGCTTATGGTTCTATAAATTGATACATGTTGGCTTTACATGCACCTGAGATGTCCTCTGGCACTATAAAAATAAAACCTTCACAGCTTTCTTTGTCTCGATACGTTGTAAAAGAGATTCACATGAGGATTTGAAAATAACAGTTTTAACTTTGTGACATACAGTAAATGTAATTAAATATTGGATATTTGACTTCAAGTCAAGAAAATTACTATTGTAGGTGATTCCACAATCATTATGTTTTTGCTGCTTCTGGCTTTTGTAAAATCCTTTGAGGATATGACTTGTTATAAGTGACTCAATTATGTTGAAAAAAATATCACTACTCTGTATAGCATTTAATGTAAATTCAACTGCCAATTTTCCAACTGTTACAGCATTCTGCAGAATGACATATATCTAAGTCTCATTATGCATTTGAGTAAATACTTTATTCACAAGGATGAGAATAAGTTCAATCAATCATCCTGGCTAAAATGATATTATCTGCGACAAGCGTCTGTTGTTTGTAGCATACAGTACATGGCTTCATATATACGCCCACAGGTTCTTACTACACGAAACCAAACATGCTTGTATGTGGCAGAAGGCAAGCCACAGGGAGAGATAGAGACAATGCTGATGAGGCACAAATCTGACATACGTAGCACAGTGCTTCTAATTTGGGCCATGGTTAGTTGTCTCCTGTGTCGTACAGTGTGTAACCTACACAGTACAGTTATTTACGTGTGGTCACAAACACATATCCTCACTTGAGTATTAAATCTGTGAGTGAGGACAGTGCCTGTATTCATTGTCTGCGTTAAGCCTTAGAGAATGTTGTGTATTATGTTGGCCCCCCTTGAGGTCCTCTTTTGTCACGTTAACCACTTGTATGGTTTATCCTCTGTTTCATGGCTGGTCCTTTGAGGATGGGCTAGTTTATGTGTGCTGCTCTTAGCTGGTGTACTGACTGGATTCCTAAAACCTTGCTTCCATCCAGTGCATGGCGTACAGTAGGATAAGTCATAATACCGCTGGCACACAAATCACCAGGGTATTTAATTGCTGTCAACACAATGAACTGCCATGTGCAGCTTAAGAGGAACTGCAGGCTGTGCAGACAGGCTTACAGGTATAAATGGGCTATTTCTAAATTAGTATACTTTGTAATGTAATTGCTTTCACTTTTCTGAGGACGGAAATTGTCCCTTTTCATTGTACCCTGCACATTCTGAGGATTTCTTCGAAGTAGGCAAGCAGATCCCTTTCCTAGCTTGTTTTCTTGTGACATGCTACATTTTACATATTAATTTAAATGGATACAAAACAGTACTTTTTTCTTTTATAAAACAGAAAATCAGTACAACAAGGCCTTTAAAAAGGTGTCATACATGACTCCCACTCCCTAGGCCTTCAAAGAGTAAGTTAGTACTCATACAGCACCAATCAGCTTCACAGCACAGGTGCTTCGGTTAAACTCAGTTGGCATATTTTTATATCTTATAATTTTCTGCTAGAGTTGCATGAGATGATGTGAAAATTGGACATCAAATTATCAAACGTGACACATTCACAGTTATAGCAATTGTAGCTGTAGGAGCTAACAAGGTGTAGATATTACTCATGTCCTCACACTGTAAACCCATTGAGGTTTGTGGGCTTTAACAGTACAACAGTTAACAAATGTAGAACAACAATTTGTCTCTGTGTGTGTGGTAATGATAAATATACACATGTCGTTCATATTTTATAGATAAAACCCACACATAAGACAGATAAGTCAAAACAATGCTCACAACACAGTTTGCTCTACAGATAGTGATATTTACATATATTAGCATTAGAAATAAGAATACATCAATAACATGCATATGTAAGATACATTTAAGTCAATATCCATGATAATTCCAATATTAAATCTCTTGAGATAAATGAGTGCTATTACTCAGTTCCACTGCTAGTGTACAGTAGATGAGATTTTTAAGTATTGCCCGTTTACTTATACACAAACTATGAAAAATACTTTTATGTCCAATAATATGCAGTCTTTTACCATGACAGTGACTACAAAGCTCTTAATGACACAGCAACACTGACAGCCTATATGATTTTGCAATATTCTGGGCCTTGTAACTTTCAATCCTTCTATCCAACTTGCTCTGCTTAAGTTACATATTCTCTGTGACTTGTGTGAAAGGATTACACTTACCAGCATCAGCCATGGCGTAGATATTCCTTATGTGTGTCAGTTGTTTCTGAAATATGTTGCAACTAGGATTTGTATCCAAGTCTCATATTTTACTGGTGAGAATCACATTTAAGTGACTTTGATGTCATCTTACAACCATTAAATGAAGATGTCATGGATTTTAAAATGATCAAAGAAACAAAAAAAAAAAGTATTTGTTGTAATCCTAGTTCCCTGATAAAATGCCAGTGTGCTTCAGAGCGATTTCTGGCTTCAGTTGCTTCTGACAGCACTTGCAGCACACTGCCCTGCAATAGAGGAAATAGCTTTGATACAGAGTCGTTTCCATTGTTTGGTGTGGTCTGGTATTTTACAAGTGACCCCAAAAGGATTGCGTGTGGGAGCTCAGAGTGTCAAAACAGCAAGTGAAGAAAATGCAGTGGAGCAGTGCAGGTTGGTTAAATTTGGGCTTGAGTAAAGGTTTCACATTCCCTCTTTCCTTTACAGTGAGGTTGACAGATTTGTAAGACAACAGATACAATTTGCCAGCTGTCACATAATTGCAACATACTTTTACACATGTGAAGGTACATGACAGTCAGTCAGTGATAGTCACTTCTACGACATGATGAAAAGATTTGTCACACTACTATTACTGCATACAGTATTTGGATCTCATGGGATATTGGATCTAACCAAAGTACCCCATTTGAAGCATGTTTAATCTTTGTAATGAGAGCCCAACAAGTTCTTTTAAATAGTTTCATAGCGCAACTTGTCAAGACTTGTCTGCTTTTTTTATCTGACAGGTAACACAATAGCATGTGGTATACACTGAATTAACAACAGTTGTTGCTTTTGTTGCTTCATATGAAACCTGGAAAGCTGTCAAAGAAATCCTTTCAGCTTCATTGATTCCAGCTAGATAACAATTACTCAGTTTTAACATTAAATATTAAACGTGTCTGTCTGTTCAGTAATTTCTTTTTGAGTAAACACTAGTTTGCCAGGTGAATCCTATGGACAGCATTAAGCTAGCCCTTTCGCCAAGAATCCCTTACTGTAAGTAAGGGTGCCGCTGACTGCTCATTTCTGACTGTGTTGATTCATACATCTCTTGCAGGCATACTGAGATTTTATAACACTGAACAGCAGGTGGTCCTCTGGACTCTGTGTATGATCATTTGAAATGATAGATACAAGTTGTGACACTCAACTGAGGTGACTGATGAATATAACTTCATCACTCAGTCAGAGACAGACTTTGGACAGACTCTGTTATTATCCAGCCAAAAGCTTAATGAAGTTTATCTATGTCTTGGGATATAAGTAACATTATCGCCACCCGATATGAAAAGCCCAGCGCAAGAATATGACTGAAGCTCAACCTGCATAAAGACATTCTGTCTTAAGCCTCTCTCACCCATTTTTCCAAACATGACCTGCCCTAATATTTTAATGTTGTGTTGTAATTTCTGTCATAAGCCAATTTCACATATGAATACACCAGTCCTGATTCTCTGGACATAGTCTGGAGTAAGTGCCAGATGTATCAACACCTACTACAGTACAAACCCTCCATTTGGTGAGAGGCAGAACTGGATGTAGATAGTGTACTTTGTAACATTTTTAAGCACCAAGATGATGTCTTTTATTTTGCAAGAAATCACAGGATTAATGCTAGTTTCAAAGCAAAGTGCTCTGACCCAGTCTGTGTTTATCTAGCAGCAGCTACATGCTAGAAATCTCATCAACATGCCCACCCACTAGCTGTGAATTCTTAGGAAAATGACCTGCTATATCCACACATGGGTTCAATCAGACATTTTGTGGACTTTGTACTTGGGAGCTGGCTGGCTAAAGTCTGTTTAATGTCCGGTCTGACTGATTCAGACATTTGCGTTCACACATGCAGTTCCACTGGATAATGTCTGGAAAATTGCAGGGTTGCAGTGCATGTGTGCAAGTGGTTATAGTCAAACAGCTCTCTAAAGATAATCTCACTAAGAAATAGTACAAACATGGAAGTAAAAAAAATGTTTACCATTGCATTATCTTGCAAGAGTCACAGTTTTGCTTAGTTAAAGGTTTTAAGTCTCAGCAAGTATTTAGATGTACTCAAGAAGTCATTTAAGCATACCTTTATTTTTGCATGCAGAAGCAAATATTTGTGTTGATGACCGAACTATTTTTTAAAGCTCATCCCTTACTTAACTGTGACAGTCATTGTGCTAAAAGGGAAAAAAACTCCTCCCTTGAATATTTTTAAATGCCAAAACATGTATGCACTAAACATTCTTGTCAGCTGCAGGTAATAGACTCCTTTGGGATGATACTAAGAAGTGTTAATGTTGCTCTGTCTAAAAAGAATTGGTAGACAACCACACAAATAATCCACGTGAATTTGCATTGAGCCAAGTGAATGTCACTGAAATGCTATTAAAACTAATTTCACACTTATGATTACTCATATTCTCTCAAAACAATAGTGTGAAAGAAAAATACGAGAGTGGTGGTGAAATAACAGTAGTGATGAATAACTGTTGCTACAATAACAACAAATCTAACTCACCCACATGAAATTGAGATGTAATGCTCAATCACAACACTTACACTAGCACAGAGCAGAAACATTGGACTTACATCATGACCTAAAATGTCCACTATTTCCCTACATCTAGGCTAAACTAATGGGATCTTTACATTATCTACTGACTATAAGCCAGAGCCATCTGGTCTCCGAGTGAAGAGTGAAGCCAATGCACAGTGCCAGTTCTAGCATAGGTGGTGCCCTAGGTGTGATCTAAAAAAAATGTGCTCCCCCCCTCCAAATTAAGGCAAAAAAGAAAAACTCGGGTTCAAAAATAACTGCTGGAGATGAAGCGATTTTTAAATAATAAATTTAATCTGAAATCACCTCGTCTCATCCAGTTTAAACTATTTTGCCCTTAATAAGCCAATAAAAAGTTTAAAGAAGTCCAAACTGGTTTCTTGGAGAAAATTGCATTTCTGTGGGAGGAAAAAAATAAAGTACAGTATCTGAAACATGAATCTCCGCAACTTCATTGATATACAGCATCCTGAATTTATTACACAGTGTACCAAATACATTTGCAAGTGATTGGATTCAGGGGATACTTAAACTCCTGTTAGTTAGCACATGGTGAAATCATGTAACGCTAATAAAGCCTACTTCTGAATGCTTGGTTCTCTTATTACTATTGACTTACTTATAAGATTTTGACCATTGACTATACAGTATGTTTATAATCAATCTACTACAATAACTACTGTTACTAAAGTGGTAAAGGACATTACTGAAGTCCTGGACATTGACATTGATTAGCTTTTATATATAAATCTTTCCTTTGGCTGGTTTCTACTTATCTGTATGAATACATGTGTAAAAATCAAAATCAATATAACCTGTGCTCTCACAACATTCTACAGATATCGATGCTCACATTTAGAACATAATCAGGCAAAAAATCTTGTAAATATGCTTCCCCTTCTTTGAGGAATTTCTCACAAAAGGACCTGAAATTTTCAGAGCTGATTGCTATGGAGGAATTTAAATCAATTTTAAAGGATCAAGAAAATAGTACTCTCGATAAATATGATTACTCTAGGAGCCAACTCGTACAATACTTGTCAAAGCATATTTTCATACCATAGAAATATTTTTNGATCAATAATATCAACAGTCATAATAGTTGTAATGATAATAGAGAATATATAATCAGTTAGCATATAATTAGGTGAATAAGTTGTAATCAGTGTAATGAGGTCCAGACTGGGTGAAGATGGTCCACCAGGCACAGGACACTGTCTACACTCATTCACTGCTCACATATCCCACTATTCTATATAGCAAAGCAGAGCATATTACTTATGTTGAGATACCTGCTATTGTACTTGCAACTATACATACACCGTCAAGTCACACAAAATGCCTATACTTCCTAACAGCCCTTTGGTGCTCTGTGGCCTTATCAACCGCAACACAATGACATCAGAGGGCAGCAAAGGAGGACACAAGCCATTTTGTTTTGTTGTGTTTTTTTTTTTTATTCCCATCCTTACCCAAGTCTTCTTGTTCCTATCCCTTTAGGAATTTAATGTTTTGTAGTTTTCTTTAAGATGTTAATCTTCACTGTGTCCGCAGAGCTCTAAAAAAGAAGCATGGATATGTAAATATTGCAACAAAGCAAAAAACAAAACAAAACACTTGGGTTTGTGATATGCAGGCATGAACATTGTGGTATAGGTACAGTAGCAATTTTATTATCCACATTATGGCAAATTATCTTATTGTTTTCAGATATTTCTTTGCACTCAGAGCTTACTTACTTCATAATAATTTACCTTTTTCATTGCCCAGCATCCTTGTTCTATATACCACCCCAGGGCCATCAGTGTTTGTTACAAACAAGGTAATTGTACTTGATGGGTCACAGAGGCAGTTTTCACTGGAACAGAGATGAGGAAACAGACTCTTTTGCAGTGCAGAGTAAAAAGGCCTGTAATTGCCTGGAGTGAGATTTGTGTATCTTGACATGGCAGATTGGCAAGACTGCACTAAAGCTCCACAGATTAGTACATTACCACAGATTCGGCTCCTGAGGGGGAGGCAGGAAGACACACAGAGAGAGTGAAGGACTTAAAGCAGACAGAGAGAGGCATTTAAAGAATGAGCACAAGGAAATGGGCAGNAAAAAAAAAACAGACTACTGCCTAAAGTTAAATGAGAATGTTTTCTTTTTGAAGAAAATTAAGTTTATTTGTTTCGAGCAAACATTCATTTTCATACATCCGACCTGCCTGCCTGACTCCTTGATAGACATGTTTTGCTTCTTTGTGCCAGTCTCTGGTTCATCGCCGGCATCCTCAATCAGATAGTAGCATTGCTTCACATCTCCAAACTGTCATAACAGACAGTTTTTCTGAAGTTTGAGGCAGGTTTTAACACAGTTTCTGTTGTCTATATCATCAATGATAATAAAATCCAGGAGCAGATTTTGGATTAATAGTTATCAATGCCTTTTCCAAAGAATATTTATTATAAAGGATGGCAGGTGTATAATTTTTCCCAACCTAAAGAAAGGGCGGAGGAGAATGTAGAATAAAAAGGTTGGATCAATATGAACAAGGCTCATCTGGCTCATGGAAGGAGATCTGCTCCAGATCAATACTGTTGGTCGATGCCAGTGAGAGACTGCAGTGATGAAAAACTCTATTTCTTGGCCCACAGAAGGGAGTGGATGAATCTTAGCAGAAAATAGATAAAAAGCAGATACCTATACCTCATCTGTTCACTGTGAAATGCATCCTTTGCATGTTGGTTTGTTTAGTTATATTTCAGCTTTTAGATCATGGATTATGGCCATTTCACAGGCTTCCACTGGTGGAATGCTGCCAGGCGTTATGATGATTCACTGTATAGGGTATGAAATCACCTTTATCCTTTCAGTCTGTATTATAAAATGAAATAAAATGTATACAATACATGTTTATAGAGCAATGTATAGTGCTGTAGTGCTGCTTTGTGTAGGTGATTTATGAATGCAAGCCAGTGGCTTAGCTACTTTCAAAGAGATTGTGATTCCCTACATCTTTAATGGTTCATTCATCTTCTCCCATTATAATATCTGCAATATGTTACTTTCTAGACTGTTGGAGAAGAGGGATACAGTGTGATTAATTTATATGGAATCACTCACATTCCAATACATATTCATTTCACCTTCCCACAAATCTTTCCTTGTCTCTCATTGTGGCTTTATACCAATAGCGTCAATAGTGACAAATGCATGTTTCACTAGAAATAAGATCAAGATTAAATGATTTTGTTAATACATTATGGTCATCACGGATGCATTTATTTGTCCAGTAATGAAAACCATCCAACTTTAATAAATTCCATCTATGAAAATACGTGCAACCCATCTTAAATTAATGTCTTGAATTCCAAACAGACTGTATATTTTCGAGTTAGAACTACACTGGCCGCTATTTTTCGGCCTTGACATTAAAATGTGTTTATGTGAAAGCTCGTGAATGTGTTAGCCTTCACCCCTGCTTCATAATCTTCAGAGCTGATGTGTTAAATATATTCATAAATGTTCTAATATTTAAGTTGAAAATGACCCCTAAAAAAGCCACAAATGAAAAAACAAAACAAAAAAAACCCTCTTTCAATCTGCAAGCAACGCAGTTGCAGAAAGTCACCTAAATGTTACTATCTCTGTCAGCACTGGCAGGTAGTGGGTGTGAGTGTGCATCACGGAGTCAGTCCTATGAAAGGAAGTTGTCCAGTTGCGTTATGGAAAGTGTCTGTCTCTTGATCAAAATTAGTAGTGGAATTGTGCTTTTAAATTGACTTTGAAATTCCTCTTGTGGAATTTGTTAACAGATGACACATGGATTTGTTGATATGTTATGGTGTGGTGTTTTTAGACTTATCTTTTTATAACTCCATTAAGACTAATAGCTTTTAAACACATCTACATGGATTTCCCAAATGGAAGAATGGCGCAAAAATTGAATGCAATATGCAGTTTGGGTTAGTTTTTTTGGACAGTTTGGATATGACTTTAAAAATGCATTATTACATCAATGAAAAACATTGACCGGTTATTTTATGAGTTAAACTGCTTATTTAGACTGCTATATATTGTACCATACAGTATATCATGAATCACATATTTAACTAACTATTGAAACTGATAAAGTACACAAAAATTGCAGAACCAATGAGCCTTGTGGAATCTTAGTGGATGACTTTAATGAGTTAATGTAATAAATTAAATCAGAACTTTAATGTTATCACTCTAGTGATACAATACTTTGTGGATATTTTTGTGTGACTGGCGAAACCCAAAAGTGCATGCCTTTTCAATGATGCATTGCGAGGAAATGGCAAGGCTCCCTGTGGGAAATTGAATAGTCCATTTCCAATCGAGTGTGCCCTGGAAAATCCATGGGGGTCAGTGACAATTTGTCTCAGGAGGTCTGCACTGAGAGTCATTACGCTCAAGACCAACATGTCCCGAGGGACAGAACCATTCTTTAAAGGAGACTTGTATTCCCTTTTGATATAAAATATTTCCCTTCTCTCCTTGTCCTGTTCTCTCTTGCAAACAAGTATGAATATTTTTCCTCCATTCAGAGCAGTAATATGAATTGCAGGTTGCATAACAGTATATTAACACACAATACAACACGTCCTCTATCATATTAGGCAGCATCTCATTAACCTCTATTTTTGGGTATCTCATCTTTGTTTAACAAATTGCTCATGTCCCTTGATTAATTATAAGAAAAGAAGCATATCTACTCCACTGTGGAGAGAAATTTTGCTGCGGCTCACATTAAAGGTTCCATGAATTTTAATGGGCAAAATGTGGTGCTATCAATCAATATAGTTTGCTCATGTTTTAGCAGGAGCAAGGTGACTGTTAAGCTAATGTTATGTGATATGCAAATCTGAGATAATTTTCTCAGTTGCTATCGTATGACTTCATATCACTTATTCACTTTTACTCACATTTGCTTGTTAACCACACATACCTTTTGTAATTGGTGATCTTGGTAGGCTAATCGGTTCCTCTGAGAAAGTCATTTAAGGACATCCAGGGTTTGCTAATTTGTTGGCTGGACACTGTCATTTTTATCTCTCTGGACAGAGCGAGTCTTTGCAAATTGTTCAGGGATGGTCTCAGCTGAAGGTCTTGTTGTCAATTCATTTTAAAAGTCGAAGTAGCTATAACTGAAAAAAGAGCACTTTGTGGATGGGATCAGATAAAACTTGCCTTCAGTACTTTGTAAATCACAGCTTTGTTTTAAAGAATACAAGGCTGTTTTGTCACTTTTTTCCCTCTAACTGCAGTATTTCTATCACCCTTAAACCTGCAGTGCAGAGCTTTTACATATAAATTAATATCTGTTACAATTAAGCTTTTGTCAAATATATTTCACAGTGTATAGAGCTTTAAATTTAGGTTGGACACAACATTCTTGCACTGACCCTTTGGCTGTTATTCATGTTGCTAGAATTTGTAATCAAGTGGATCAAATTCTTTGGAGGTGACACTCAGAACAGTGTATCCATTGTTTTACAGCCATGATAGTAGGTTTAGGCCAGTGATCTGCTGGCTATCTGACATAAGAGTATAAATCTTAGTGAGCCAGTGGGCCTTTTTTGGGTCAAAACATATCCATTGTGACCTGCCCACTCTGTGTGCATACCAGTCAGGGTTTGCATGAGAAAGTACTGCATGCCTGTGTCATGCAATCACAGCTGAGTGCCCCCATAATCACACTGCCAGCAGGAGGAGACAAAAGTCCCACACTCTTGCTTTAAATACTTGCCTTAATTATTTAACTTAATGAATCAGATAAAAACAAAAACAAACAAACAAATGAAACATGTTGAAGCAATGTTTCCCTTTTGATCTCTGAAGTAGTGTCACTTATTGAAAAATTAGCAATGGAATGAATGGAATGAATTGAATTACACATTAGGTTTAAATCATCCTGTTTTATTAGTGAATAAATTAATATTTTTACACTTTGAATGTAGTTAATTAATTTGCATCTGTATTTTTCATTTTTGCATTCTCATTACCTGTCTTGTATTTTTCTCTCCACTCCCTGGAAATCACCTGTGCATTTACAACACATCCTTAGAGAGAGAGGGCAAGCCAGGGAAAGACAGTGGGGGATTACACAACACCACTTGATCCATAGCTGCTATATCAATGAGTTTCTGGGTACTAGCGCAGTCTTGGTGTGGTTTGTGGACCATGTCAGTTTGTGGAACATGAAAATGTTAGGACTATTCCTGCCTTTCAATACATGTTGTTGGTGTTGTTAGAGAAGGTTCTGAAGAGCATGATGTGGGTTTCAGTCATTCTGCAACAGTGTAGCCTAAAAATGTCAAAGACTGCTTTCTTTGAACTGCTCATTAGAAAGAGTTGCAATGTCAATACTTGTACAATAATAATATTTGTATACAATAATAGCTGGGAAACTTTGGGCACTGACCATTTTAAGATTTGCCTAAAATGCAAGCAAAAGTTCTTCCTAGTTAAAAAAAAAAACATTTTTACAGAAAATTTTTCATAACCTTTGTCTTGTCATCAACTTAGTGATGATTGAAAATTTAAATAGAACATATTTCATGTATGTACATTAGGAGCCAAAGCTGGAACAGGGCTGTTGACTTTTCATAATGATTGGGTTTTGATAAATAGATCGGTTGTTGATTTTGAGATATATACAGTACATATTTATGCCCAATCCCCTTGAACCTGTGATCAGGTTTGAATCAATAATCCATTTTAAATTTTGAATGAAATATAATTCAGGCTATTAATTTAATATTGTGCATATTTGGGTCTTACTGCGTAATCAAGTCCTGACAATGTGATATTTGTACAGCAGTATCATTTACAATCAAATTAATTCTGCCCTGCACACTTTTCCTAATAATCAAACTAATATAAAATGCATTTTGCCTGAAGTCATGACGTGTGATTCACTGAGGTTTATGTTTCATAATACAGATAACTCAGAGCTAATCACTATAAGCAGCATTGACAAGAACTGCAAGTGTGTATATCCTCATGAGATAAAACTAGGAATTTATCATGCAGGTCTTTGTGTGTATCGCAACATTTGCCTGAAATGAAACTAAATGTATTGATTGCACACCCTGTGTTGTTTTAATAATACATTTTTCTCTCTCTGATTTCTATCTCAAGTAGATAGGTGTATTTTATTCAACTCATCAAATCTTCCAGAACAATCAAGCTGCTTGAGGACTGATATGTCACTTTGTAATTCCTGTTATATCAGTACATTGCAGCAAAAGACAGTATAAAACCAAGTGAGGGTGGGAATTCAATGACTTCATTTCAATTCAAAACATTTGACTATTTACTGTCAATTAGTAAGCAAATACATACTGTGATGTTGATACCATAATGTCTTCAGTGCATCGTGCTGATTTTTACCCGTTTGAATTGTCATCTCATGTTTATTTTTTGTTTTGTAAGAATCCATTTTTAATAGGAGCAAATTCCCTTATAGTTCAATACAAATACCACTGAACATTTGTGGGAAGTGGAAGTAAAACATTTTAATGAAATACTAGAGGTTGCATTTAGCATTGGTAAGTACATAGCAGGCTTTTATCTCATATAATGTGACATTATTCTTTGACCATGATAATTGGTGGTTTAAAAAACACTTTTCCTCCCTAAAAATGTAATAATTAAAAAACAAAGAACCCCAACCAAACAAACAACAAAAAAGCAACCCAAAAGACAAATGCAACTGGGAGGTGTTTGTGATAACTCATTTCCATGTTTAAAAAGTAGTAACAGTTTTTTAAAAATACAAGCTTTCATACTTATTAGTGCTTGATAAGGGATGCACTGCCTGTGGGGAATGACATTATGAACTGTAAATGTATTGCTTTCAGATCGCCCCTGCTGAGGCCATAATTCCCCATCCCAGAGCTCAGGTGAAGGTCACCGGGGAGCTGTCAAAATGTCTGTGTTCCCATGAACGTGCTACCACAGCAAGGCTCCCAAGAATTAAAGTGGCTGTCTGAGTCAAGC
>JANJYQ010004365.1:10707-20830 GCA_024605255.1 Rastrelliger kanagurta | reverse complement strand
ATTTTGCTTCCCCGAATTCTCAAATGCTCCATTGAGTTGAAGATGGCACAACAGAGCCATTCATAGAGGCTTGTGTACCTAACACACAGACATCGAGGCCTTAAGGATAGTGTTATTTATAATGATCAGACAGATATTGTTTTAGGAACAGAAGTGTTGCTTCAGGGGGAAACATTGCCTCTCAAAGTGCTGAAGTCATTTTGTGGTTTTTATGGTGTGCAGAGCTAAAGCAATAGCAGTGACTCTGCAGTGTACACTATGCATCACCAACAAGCCTTAAGCACAAGATAATCTATCACATGGTGTCACATGCTTTGTTGGTATTGAACCCACCAAACATGCATAGTTGATGGAGGTACTTAAAAATAGGATGTTGACATTTGAGGAAGTCATGCTCATTTCTCTAAACCTTTTTTCCTAGCTGGGGTGTTCCTCTGGTCATCACTGTTGTAGCTGTGTCTCTGGGCAAGATTGGCTACGATGCATCAGAGGTGTCTGTGGGCTGGTGCTGGGTCAGCATTGATGCTCATGACCGAGTCCTGTGGATGCTCTTGACTGGAAAGATCTGGGAGTTCCTGGCTTACCTCATCCTCCCAATCCTCTACATCCTGATCAAGAGGCACATCCACACAGCAGTGAGGACCAAACTATGTTTTTACCAAACTATTAGTTCCTATAACACCACTGGCAAAGACATCACAAGTGAAAATATGCATTTTAAAGATTTCCTCCCCCCAATAAACAACCTCACAACATTAATAAACACGTAGACAAAAAGGCAGCACATAACACATTTGTATTGTACATTTGTATCTAAAAGTTGTTTGTTAGGCTGCAGCCTCCAAAAACTGAAGTCTGAAGTATCTGAAAGTTCAAAAAACATCCAGCTAGTACAGAAAGTGCTTCATTAAAACAAAAGGGACCCAAAAACAACCTTTTTTAAATTAATTTTTATGACATTATCTCTGGCTTAGGACTGCAAGTGGNTCATCCTCCCAATCCTCTACATCCTGATCAAGAGGCACATCCACACAGCAGTGAGGACCAAACCATGTTTTTACCAAACTATTAGTTCCTATAACACCACTGGCAAAGACATCACGAGTGAAAATATGCATTTTAAAGATTTCCTTCCCCCAATAAACAACCTCATAACATTAATAAACACGTAGACAAAAAGGCAGCACATAACACATTTGTATTGTAAATCTGTATCTAAAAGTCTGAAGTATGTGAAAGTTCAAAAAACATCCAGCTAGTACAGAAAGTGCTTCATTAAAACAAAAGGGACCCAAAAACAACCTTTTTTAAATTAATTTTTATGACATTATCTCTGGCTTAGGACTGCAAGTGATGATCATTTGCATTACTGATTAATCTAAATTATTCTCTCAGTTCATTAAACGTTTTGAATGACAGATAAAAGCTTCAAATCATCACATTTGAGAAGCTGCAGAGAACATATGTAAATATTTTTTCCTTAAAAAAATACTAAAATAATTATTTGATAATCAAAATAGATGACTATTCAGTTTTTGTGGAATGACTAATTGATTTACTAATTGTTGCAGCTCAAGTCTGGCTTAAATAAAAAAACATTACCTGCTATCATAGCTAACAAATGTCATTCTCAATTGTTGCTTTTGTGCTTCCTGTTTTCATGAATCAAACCCGTGTTCATTGTCTGATGCAGCATGCTGCTCTGTCAGAGTACCGTCCCATCTTGGCCAACAGGCCTACAACACACTCCTTCTCCTCCATGGCTGACGTGAAGCTGACACTCATCCCTATTATTTTCATCGTCCTACGCATATGGAGCACAGTGCGCTTCATACTGGTACTAGCCAACTCCCCAGTCAAACTGCACCCGGTGCTGATGACTCTACATGTGAGTTTAGATGACATTTATTTAGGAGGTCTATCTCCTGTAATCTATGTTTCCTCTTTTTGTAAATACAGCCTTTGACCTTCACATTTTGCGTGTATATGTATCATGATGTTGTCTGTCTGACAGCACCTACATGTGGTTGTATACTTGTGCTGTCATTAGTTCATGTTAAACAACTTGTGATCAAGCCTGTGAATCATCACTCATCCATCATGAGAAGTTCCTGAATTCATCTGTAATTTTGAAAGTGTTCTCCATTTTGAACAACTAAAAAGTAGCATAATAACTTCTCTAAAATATCTAAATGGAGAGTGTATATTTTTCTATTTGATGAGAGAATAATGCAATAATTCATTAAAAAGTAATATATAAAATATCCCTACTTATATTGTAAACTCATTAAGAGGCATTTTATTCCACTGTCAAAAGCATAATAATCAGTATCTGTCACTTATAACCAGATCTGTCACTACACTTTCCTTTTGACCCACCAGGGAATTGGAAACACCTCGCAGGGAGCTGCCAACTGCATCATGTTTGTATTTTTTACTCAGCCAATCCGCACACGCCTCTGCACCGCACTCTGCTGCTGCTCCAAGTGCCAAGCAGAAGCGGAACACTCACATAACACCCCTCGAAGGCTGCTGCCAGGACAGGACCCCTCCACCCAGATAGAGGAAGAAAGCACCAGCAGAGCCCACACTGATAGATGATGAAGCTTGGTTCTGCAGATGGGAACACAGGAGTTGACAGAAGGGACATAGTGGTCTGTCTCTGCTTCAGACTGGACCTCATTACAGCAAGTGCTTGCTGAGAGGATTGGAGACTCTGCAGATGCAGGCACATCTGTGTCACATGCCGCCATTCTGGGTTATTAAGATGATGATGCCTGATTGTCCAGAGTATATTTGGGGATTTGTTGATTTGTGGACTCCCTGGTGTGTGATATATCAAACTTTAAAATGCCAAATACCTTCTTTTACACTCCGCTAAGTGCAGTTAAGCAGCTTTATTTATCATGAACAGTGTGCATTCATTCACATTTTGAGTTCATCACTGAAATTAATATTCAGCACTTATTTTGCTCCACTGAGTATTAAAGTGTTCTGTTTATGAGGGAAAATCAGTTCTTCATGTGTTTCTAGAAAAAGAACTCATTTTGGGAAATAGGCTAATGTATATTAGTATGAATTTCTTTTAGTCATTTTCACTGATCAGATTCACTGATCAGATTCATGCAGTCTGGAGGCATGAAAGATGGTCAATGTTTTGCTCATACAGAAAACAGCAGTTGTGATGGTTCAAAAATGGCGTTTATGAAACATGTTGTACATACAAGTATTACATGAACAATGTAAAAGAAAGTGATGTTCTATTTCTATAGAAGTTCTATATTATTATTATTTTACAAAGTTATTGAAATGTGAATCAGTTGAAATGAATTCTGTAATGTTTAACTTAAGCATTAAAACAAGTTTTCAGTGTATTTAAGGGATGAGTTTGGCAGTAGTCAAAACCTTTGTATGAAAGAAACTTGTCTACACGGGACCATGTAATTTAATTACATTAACTATTTTTCTGTCGGTGCTCAATTCACTCAATGCATACACCACCTTATGTTCCTTGTATCATGGATTCATTTGTTTGTTGTCTTTGTTTATTTCTAAAAAGCCTCTTTATTCTTACCTAACCTCAGAGTTGCAACATTATTCAGGCAGTATTGATGTGTCACCCAAATTATTCAACATCATCTCCTTCATCGCGTTTAGGGTGCATGAAGCATCATCACATGACTTCCTTCCTCCTTGAAACTCGAGCCTCACTTCTCTTTTGACCCCTGCTGTTTTTGGCTCCCATTTGCCCGACTTAGCTACCAGCCAAATGCATACCAACAATGGGTATGAACCCACTGAACCCATGAACCCCCCAGGACAAGCTGTTTTACATCAACAATGGCACTACCTGGGTCCTTTGAGCTATTTACAATATTTTCTCAAGATCCATTGAGTCTTAATGGGCCTGCCTCAAAAATGATGAGCTATACTCAAATAATATTAATTACTATGCTTGTGGTGGTTGGAAAAGGTGAGGAAGGAGAAATTTAACCATGCTGACATTTAATTTTCCCTTATCCACAAGTGATTGTTGTTCATTTGACTCTCACAGAGGGCAAGTACTTATTTAGGAAGCCTTTTTAGGTGGTATTATGTTGGATTTATGGAACTTGAATGGTCACTGTTGGTCTGGTTGATGAATTAGGCAATGCAAAAGTGTATGATACTGAAATATCAGGTGGGACAGACTTTTCATTACGCTGCAACAAAACTGAAGTCCTATGAGGGGAGTTAGTTCTCATACATTACTTACAGAATGTGGGGGACTTTATACTGTTTGTTCTGAAAACATTTAAAGCATAAATACACAATTTTATGAGGTTTCCATAAATCTAATTTTATCTGCGGCTTAAAGTAATGGGACACAGTAGAGAGGTCATTCTCCCAGGACCATCAGTAGCACTGGAGACCATGTCTGGGAAAATGTAGAAAGTGACAACTGTTTATGTTGATGCAATCCAAAACAGCCAGTAAAGTTTTATGTCCCAGAGGATTGTCATACAGGTGACCGGCACTTAGTATATTTCCTGTAGGAATTAATCCATTGTGCCAGTTTTGAGGTTTAGTTGACATTGACCTGCCTCCAGCATGTGGAAACACTTAAGGAAGGGTGTTTCTGCTCACTCCTCCGTTGGCTCACTGCCCACTTAATTCATTAAGTTAAAGAGTAGCACAGAGTCACACTACACAGCATGTGCTGACCATTCACCCGTCAAGTTAATGGAAGCCATTTTTTCACATTTTTTAAATTTGGCTGTGTCAGTGGTTCTGAGAGCCAATTCTCAAACACAATTTCCACCAAAGGTAATAGGCAATAGGTCAGAGCTGCAGCAGGATGTGTAAATAAGTGGTGACACCAGCACCACCCAGAGGCATTATGCTTTTTTGAGTTGTCCATCCATCCTGTTCTTGTGACTGTATCTCAGGAACATTTTGAGTGAATCGATTTGGTCTAAGGATGAACTGACTAGATTTTGTGGTTTAAAGGTCAAGGTCAAACATGATTTTGGCCATAATCAAGAATTCATACATTTATTATTAAGTTTTGTAAAATGTCTAATAGGAGAATGAAGACATTTTATATCGAAAAGGTCAAAGGTCAGTTTAACTCTGACATTATAATGTTCTGCAACAAACACATCTTCACTGGTTGGCAAGAGTCAAGGCATATACCCACAGAGACAGTTTGTAGTTTCCACATGTAATAGAAAAGAACAAAAACACTACATTAATAAAGAGAATGGAGACTTGTTGGTTCCAGAGTTGTTCAGTATGTGAATAATTAGGCAGAAAAGTTGTTAAAGTGGAACTAAAATGCACTTGGTACTTGCACTTTATATGTCACATCTTACTTCCTCTTTTCTTAGTAACACTTTTAAAAGCAAAATATCAGCCCATCCTCTAATGGTTGACTTCTTCAGATCAACCCAGCATATGCAGTGCTCTTGATATTGCTCTCAAGATGGGAATGTCAGTCAGAAAGTCGGCCCACCACTTTGGTCTAGAAATATCTCGACAACTGTTGCCCTGAAATCTGGTGTCCATGATGGGTACAGGGTGAATCCTAATGACTGTGATCCCTTGACTTTTTATCTGCATCCATCAGCAGGTCAAATTTTTCATTTCTTTTAAATATTTCATAATCTAAAAGATGGATTGGCCCAACAAATTTAAACATATATTTATGGCTCCATGATGATGGAATGCTAATGACCTTTTTGTTCCTCTGGTTTGTCCTCTGGCACCACCATGAGGTTCATATTTGGAGTTCTTGATATCTCAAAAATGATCGAATGGATTTCCACAATCCCCTTTTCCTCTAGCAATATCAAATAAAATTTTAGGTAGGTATTGACCAAATACTTTCACATTTAATGACCATCATTCTCAGCCTACTTTATGTATAGCGCTAAATTAAAATGGTGGACATAATCAACATTGCACCTCCATATATTAACATGTAAATGAGAACATTTAGCTCTCATCAGCATGCAAGTTCAGGCACTGGCTGACTGTAGACTCTTGGTCATATTGAATAATTCAGCAGTAACTTATTAAAGTTTACCTGTGACATTTCTGTTTTTTATATTCATTTTGGAATAGTGCTATACTATCATCAAAACCCTACCTCACATTTTATTTAAAGATCTCAATACATGAGATAAAAAAGGAGGGGGAAAGTCATCTTTTGCTGCATTTCATAAGAATATTTAAAACACTAATGTATGTCCCTGATTACACTCCAATTTATGTATTTAACTGGGTTAAAGACATTGTTTTTAAATTGCTCTGATTTTGCTGTTGATTGAAACTTTTCTACAGAGCCTCTAAGATGACCTGCAAGGACAGTAAATCTTTAATCCATGTGTGTCCTGTATTTTTTAATGTGTTACTGTTATCCATGAGAGAGTTACACATCACTTGTTATCTGTTTCTGTTATTTATTTCTAACAATAAAGATTGACTCCATAGATATCCTGGTCCACATCTCCACATCATCAAAATACGTCACACAACATTTGGCACCACCTGTTACATAATATGCTAGAAACATCTATTTGTACTTAAGTGAAGAAAGAAATCAAAGCTTGTGTTAAGTGAATATAACATAACATAATAGCCTACCAAAAACTTCCAACTAGGCTGCTCATTTTTCTTTCAAGTATTTTCTGTTAATGTTGCAGTGAGGCATCTCTGAAAAAAAACATCCAACTTTAAGAATAATCAGTGCCATCATATTAACAAAGTTTTAGTCGAGATTAGCAACATTGCAGCATATGTCAAACAGAAGACAAAGCTAACATTAAAAAAAGATTTGTATCTGTGGTGCTGAAACAGAAAAATGAGTCTGTTCAGTAATCAGTGTGAGATTAACTGTCTTCATAATGAATACAGATAAATCCTTCAAATTGTACAAGGATCAACACTAAATATTTTACTGACATCGGCAACACTCTTGTCTTCTTGTCATTCTGTAATAAAAACTTTATGTAAGCCAGCCTGCAGGTGGATGAGCAATAAAGACACTCATATGGCTTCGGCATTGTGATAATAAGTTAACTTTACAACATATATTGACAGCCATGCAGCTCATGAATTGAGTCAATTTAGCTGCAGTGCAGTAAAATAATACCACATTTAGTAGTCTGAATTATCAGTCCAGGGCCATATTTAATATCTTTAATATGAAACGTGCTGAATTCAACAGTACAGTCAGCAACATTAATAAGATAAACAAAGCCAAGCCGTAAACCACTGCTGTGCTCTCTGATCTCCTGTCCAAAGTACGAGCAGTGTTGCAGTAAAAACAAAGTGCACAGTTATTATTGCTTTAAGTGGCAAGTCCAAACACAACCATGGTGGAGAATCAGGAATGGGAAAAGCCTGTGGAGAGAAGAGGGGTGAGTTGCACACTAGGTGTCATTATCACCTTAATCACATTTCAAGTGTTGTTTCATCTGTGTACAAATAGTGTAATCCTGATGGATGATGTTTGAATTGTAAAAAGAGGATTCACATAGTGCACTGATGTTCCCGGCAGAGATTAACAGCGATCCTGGCTCTTGCAACACTGGTATCTGCATTTGGTTCATCTTTCCAGTATGGATATAATGTGGCTGCAGTCAACTCTCCATCACCGGTAACTCAAGCAAAGAAACAAAAGCTTTACATTACCACACAGTGACACTGAGGATGGTGTCACTGATAGAATCAGTATGGTCCTGCTCTTTTCAGTTCATGCAGCAGTTTTATAACGACACTTACCTGGAGCGTTATGGCAGACCAATGGAGGAGAACTTCCAGACTCTGCTATGGTCTCTGACTGTATCCATGTATCCTCTGGGAGGCTTTTTTGGCTCACTGATGGTGGCCCCACTGGTCAACAAACTAGGAAGGTAACAATGGTCCTTCTAAAATTAGAACAAGATTATCAGGCTCAGTAAAAAAGACTTGTGCATTGTCTTTGCTTAATATCATTTTAAATGCATCTATACATGCAACAGGAAAGGGACCCTCCTCTTCAACAATATATTTTCCATCGTCCCAGCTGTGATGATGGGAGTCAGTGAGATTGCCCAGTCCTATGAGATCATCATTGTGGCCAGGTTTATAGTGGGCATCTGTGCAGGTCAGATATGTTGAACTGTTCAAGTAATTGAGATTGATAAGACATGATTTAAATGTAATGTTAAGTTTCCTGCCTTTTTCCCACAGGTCTGTCATCCAATGTAGTGCCCATGTATCTGGGTGAACTCTCTCCTAAGAACCTGAGAGGAGCGATTGGTATCGTACCACAGCTCTTCATCACCATTGGTATCCTCAGTGCACAAGTGCTGGGCATCAGACACATCCTGGGAAATAGTACAGGTCCTGACTGACATTTTAGATTTCAGAAAATATTAGACAGCCTTTACTGGTTAGATGATATTGAGAGGCTTATTAAGAAAAATGTCTCTGTTCCCTGTCTTTTCAGGCTGGACCCTCATGCTGGGTTTGACTGGTATCCCTGCTGTGATAGAGCTCTTCCTGCTGCCCTTCTTCCCAGAGAGTCCCAGGTATACTCTCATCCAGAAGGGAGATGAGAAGACAGCAAAGACAGGTGAGATAACAACAAAATTGTATGACAATACTAAGAAGCAATGAGAAAGGCTAGATATAGAAATCAAAGTAGCAGTATGCATTGTACATTACAGTATTTACACCTTGTCTTCCTTAGCATTACAGCGTCTGCGAGGCTGGGAGGATGTGGATGGAGAGCTTTCAGAGATGCATTTGGAGAACCAGTCAGAGAAGGCCGAGGGCCGCCTCTCTGTGCTCTCCCTGCTCTCCCAGCGCTCCCTTCGCTGGCAGCTGGTCTCCATCATCATCATGAACATGGGCCAGCAGCTGTCGGGGGTCAACGCGGTGAGGTGTACCCATCCAATTGTCCTTGTCCCTGACCACCAATACACACTGTTTCACATGCAACACCACATCAGAGTTTAAACAGCACCTTGTATTGTTCAAGCAGCAGATCCCATATATTTGTGTCCTTAAGTCTTTATATATTCTTAACTATTACATATTTCTCTCTTCCAGATTTACTACTATGCAGACAGCATATATGCCAGTGCAGGAGTCAAGCACAGTGACATCCAGTATGTGACTGTGGGAACAGGTGCAGTGAATGTCTTCATGACAATAGCTGCTGTAGGTACACCTTACTAAACATTTGAAAATCTCTATGAGTGAAACATCTGAAGAGAGAATGAGGTCTATTGTTTGATCACATCTCACGGAAAGAATCGTTATTAACAAGGAAATTGTTATTGCAGGTCTTCATCGTGGAGGCCTCAGGACGACGTCTGCTCCTCCTCTGTGGTTTTGGGATCTGCTGTGCAGCCTGTGTGCTGCTCACTGTTGCTCTCAACCTCCAGGTAGAGTAAGAAAACAGTCCAAAACAATTTAAGGGGAGGCTCAGTGATTACTATCAAAAGGAGATCCTGCAGAATAATCAAAACTTGTGTGATTTGGTTTAAAGAGATAGTTCAGAGCTTCAGTGATCTTTTCCCTCATTTACCCAGAGTTGGAGACTAATAATTATCTTTGGACAGACCTTTTTTAAATTGTTGAGTATGCAGTTGGGATCAAATAAAATAATTGTGTTGATCATAGCCATCAAGCAATTGAGCAATACAAAGCAAATAAACTTAAGGGTGAGGGGATAGGGGTGGCATTGAGAAGGTGCCTTTTTCTAAGCCTTTTCTGAATTGAGGCCCTCAGTCTTAACCTGTGAAAACCCCTGTTGTATCTCACACTCTTAGCATATTATACTGCTGCCCTCTAGTGGTCTATAATGGAACAAGCATTTGCTGCTGTATGTCAAAGAGTGTCAAGCTTGAGGTCATGAGATTTTTTGTGGAGATTGAGACGCAGGGGATTTGAAAGCCAGATTTATTACATGTCTGTTTATTTTTAATAATAGGGTATTGGTCTATACAGTAAATAACTTTGAAATTAAACCATGACGATGATGTGAAAAAGCTGACTTTTAGCTTTTTGAATTTAAGGATAATTACATCCACATCTGGTAAACAATCTTGGAAAAAAGCAGCCATATATGGTTGAAACCGACAACCTA
>JANJYQ010004357.1:0-13513 GCA_024605255.1 Rastrelliger kanagurta | reverse complement strand
AACAGCAGGACAAATACTGTACTTGAAGTGCAGTCCTCTGGTTGAAGAACAGTCACCACATTGTCATTGTCACCTACTGTCATTGTGTTTTCTGCACTTGAGGCTTTTTAAATCAACGTTTGCCTTGTGGAAAAAAATGAATTGCTCTATGCAGGTAATCCACAAACCTCCAGCGCTGTTAATGCTGAAATCACAAGTCTTATTTATGTATCTATGAAATGCAACAATAGAAAAGATCTTGTTTTCTGATGCCATACTACTACGGTATGTGCAATGAATTAGCACACATTTGATTGTGAGATTTGTTGGGACAAGCTGTCAGATAAATTGTACACAGTGCATTTTTATTTTGAGTTGTGTGTCTTGCTCACAACTGAGAAGTTTCTTGGATCCATATTGGATTTCTTACACTCAAAGTGACTGCGTATCTATGGCTGTGATTGGTATTGTTTACTTACGGTTGAATATTTATTTGTAGTGCATGATTGAGAGATCCAAGAGCTTCTGCATGGTATTCAGTTGTTTTACATTTACTGAATGTATTTCAATGTTGATGTCAATACTACACTTTCACAATGTGAATGAAAGGGCTTTTTAAATCAGGAGAGTTGCCAAAGAGCTTGAAAGCTGTTGTCTTAACAACTGATGAATTCCACTGCACAAAAATAAAAAAGTGAAAATGGCAATGTGCTGATTTTTATTTGCATTCTTACAGATTCAGTTCTTATTTACCTCTGACATTTAGTTTTTCACCTTTGTGATGTGTTTGAGGTCAGTTGCAGCATTGATGCAACAAAAGAACAGCCTCGTTGGAGAGGCCACCCCCTTCAGTCAAGGGTGAGCCTGTTCTGTCTCTATGACAACAGAACATAAACAAATGGGGTATCACTGTCCCAGTTGCCACTTAGTACAGTGCCAAGTCCAGAACTGGTAAGATATTTATTTCAAATGAACTATTTAAATGTGTACATTGTTTTGACAGGGCACTTTTTTTCATGCTCATCCTTTAAAATAAGCAAATTCCTTAATTGTCAGATTTTGAGGATTTGACTTAAATGTAAATCTTGTTTATCTAGAAGTAACTAATGTACTGTTTAGTATGCTATAATGAACAGTACATTAATTTCACAGGTGGATGGATAATCCATGACAAAGGGGAAGTGTCACAGACATCTTTCACAATGGTAAAGTACTGTGAACAGTCAATGCACTCAGTATAGTCAAAGTGGAGTAACTGATCTAACTTGAGTCAAACACTTGTATTTCTTTCAAAGCCCACCAATTCCAGGAAATCAAGATCCCACAGTTCTAGGCCCGCCATGAAGAGTGGGAGTCCAAAGACGCCCAAAAAAAGGTCATCCAGTGCCAAATCCACCAAGAAAGAGGTTGACATCCTCAGCCCTGCAGCCATGGAGAATGTCTACTACATCTCTCACAATGCAGTGGACTGTTTGGAGTTCAGAGGCTTCGGGTGGCCAAAGTCAAAGAATAAGAAGAAAAAAAAGGGAACCAAACGGAAGAACAAAAAGTAATATTTTGCCAAAGCTAATACTTTTTTTTAAAAAATACATTAGGATTAGGGTGATCTGTATTAAAAAATGTAATGCCTTGCTAATAGCACCCTCTGGTGGTCAGACTGGTGACAGCATAAGTAAAGGGTTTTGATAGCTAGGAGTATTAATGCATTAATGTTTTTGCTCTCATAAATTCATACAAAACTATTGAGAAAATAAATGTGTGCCAGTTTATTGTAACTTAATTCATGAGATAAAGACTTTGAAATGTATCATCAGCAACTTTATTGGAAGCTGAAAACATAATTGTATATCCACCAATGTCATAAAAAGTTTGGCAGTTATTAACAATTAGGAAGCTTGTGAAGGAAAATCCTTAAACTCTGTGAAATACGATGTACCTGCTTTGTATTCATATTCACTTTAGGTACACCTAATGTGGAGATGAATGTCATATGCGAGTTAAAACACCACAGCGCATCCTAGAAAAGGCAAGCCAACAGTGCCATGACATTGGACTTAAAAGTGATCCCACAAGGTAGTTTTAATGTCCTTTAAATCCAGTCTTTGCACCTTGCTTATAAAAATAGGTTACAATGAGAACAGGCCTATAAAACTAAAGTAAGAAACAAATACTGCTCCAGGCACTGTTAATATTCCCTTACATATTTTACATTATCAATCTTTTTTTTTTTTTAATCAAATGTACATCACCATAGCATAACCCTGTAAAATAAATAGTTTCTCTGCAGAGTCCTCCTTTTCTTGCTGGCAACATGGTCAATCTTCTCACTCTGGGGGCTTCTTCTTGGCCTCGACATCTTTCTTGAAAGCCTCAAATTTCTTGGCTATGTTGGGAACCTAAAAGGGGGGAAAAATTAGTAGACAATCAACTATGATAGTTAACTAAATAATTCTGTTAGTCAGGGTGTTGTGTGTTATACTGTAATGTATCTGATTGTTAATAATCAGTGGTACCATAACCAATAGCCTCCCAAATAGCCAAAAAGTTTATTCAACAAGAACAACAAACTGAACATTATGGACTTTCAGTGGGGTAGGATTTATGCAGAAAGCATCACTGTCCGGTTAAATTTGATGAGGACGTGTTTTTTAAATTAAAAAAATTATGTATCAAACTCACCTCGTAGTTTTGAGCGAGGTACATTCCCACAACATTCCCCAGGGTGAAGCCAGCCTGGAAAACCGAATACAAACGTCAGTTAAGGCCGAAATATCCAACCTAATGATAGCATCACAAGACTAGTTTCACTGTCACGTAACTTCAATAACTTTAAAGAGATAACACAGCTAAGTCGTCAGTCATTTTTCAGTGATTGGCAGCTATTTTTTAACGGTTTTTAACTTCCTAAAACAACAAAAAAGGTTCATGTTAACATATTAGCTAACTTATGCTAGCTCCGATGGTATCTGTCAAACCATCCTGACACAATGTCACGCACGATAATGTCACTTAAACTTACCAGAAACTGCAGCATGTTGGAATAAAGGAGTGTTAGCAATAGCACACTATTTTACTGGTTTAAAACCAAGCAGTAAATGAAAGGTTTGATGACTTCAAACCAGCCAATCTTGTCATCGACTTCACTATCGATGCTAGCCTGTCATCAACAATCAGTGTACGCATGCGCGGGGCCAGAAGTGACAGATGTAGAAGCAGATTATCGCGATATTTTCTGCGTTGTAGTCTTTTCCTCAGCCTGAAAGCATTTAAGCGATACTGGCTCTCCCATTTTAGAACTACAACTCCCAGCCCTGTACAAAGTCTATCTAGTGGGTGTTGTTGCAATGGTGGTGTCAGTGGGACATTGAATGACTTTGGCTCCATCACGAAAATAGCTGCTTAATTCGTTTTAATTCTCCCAAAACGCGAGCATGGAGGCTCTTATTCCTGTTATAAATAAGCTGCAGGATGTATTCAACACAGTGGGCGCCGATATTATCCAACTGCCGCAGATAGCAGTGGTGGGGACTCAGGTAAAATACTCTGATTGTATCTGCATCTTGAGCGGCTGTCATGCTAACCTGATAACCTAAATGCACAAATTACGACAACGTTAACAGAGGAGACAAACCCGTAGGGCAACATTTAACTACAATACTTCATACTCCCACTCTCAACACGTAGAGGCAGCTCTACGTGTTTAGATTGACTGCTCATCTGTAAACTGTGTACTGGCAGTGGCTGTGAAATCTATTTTGATCATTTCTATTCAATCCTATTTTAAGATGCACAACCAGGTCATTGCCACAGTAAAAGACAGGTGCACCGATCTAAAGTATATCAGGATCAGGGATGTGAAATTAAGAAGTGCTCCCTTTATTATTCCTGTCCTAACTCATGTCTCTATCTGTTTTTTGTGTCTCCAGAGCAGTGGTAAGAGCTCTGTGCTGGAGAGCCTGGTAGGCAGGGACCTGCTGCCCCGTGGGACTGGCATCGTAACCAGGCGACCTCTCATCCTCCAGTTGGTCAACGTGGATCCTGGGGATGCCAGAAAGAATGATGACAGCGGTAGGCATCAACTTGCGTCTAACCTCAGCAGATTTTCAGATGGAGCAACTCCATGTTAATATCCAGTTGTGTTCATTCTCTGTCACTGTCTGATCACTTGCAGATTCCAACGTGTGAAAAAGCACTGTGCTTCATACAGGTGTCATCACATGTAAATAATCTGAAAGTAGCTTTCTAGTTCTGCTCCCTCCTTCACAGCACTGTACTTCTTGCTGCTACACTCTTCAGACCAGTAAAAACTTTTACCGTCAGTCCTCTGTTCTTAGTCAATCCTTAATGCTAGCTTCCTGCTCAGCGTAGCTGTTTTTTAGGTTTAATACCTCTACTTTCCTACTTCAAGAACACTAAGAGAAAACTCTTGACACATACTGTCTTCATGTGTTTCACAGACAGAGAAGGTGAAGAGTGGGGGAAATTTCTACACACCAAAAATAAGGTATGAATATTCATGATACAAAAACATTTAACTAACATTCTAAAGTCTTGTCTGTCTTAATAATCTTTTGTCTTTGTGCAGATCTACACAGATTTTGATGAAATCAGGCAAGAAATTGAAAATGAAACAGAGCGAATATCGGGGAATAATAAGGTGAGGTATGGATGAAGGTATATGGGTCTTTCTGTATGTTTTCTATACCAGATTTTTTGCACCACATGCTTACATTTCCACTGCTAAGCAATGAACTCAAAAATGAAACTATGACGCAGTTTATTCCCGTAACGTGTAGTTTCAGTTTGCTTGATGGCAATACTTATAAAACACTTTTGAAAGAAGTTAATAGAATAGAATATGAGAAATTGTGTTATTTAATTATTCCAAAAGAACTGCACAATCAAAAGCTGTGGATCATGAATAATGTAGCTGCAGTTACTTTTTCCACTTCAGAGAAATCCGTGGGATTGTCAGAAGGTTTTAGATTGCTGACCTGTTGATGTGTAGGAGAAATTAAGTAATGAATAATTTAATAATAAGGTCATGTTCAAGGCTATGTCAATAAAAAACTACAGCAGCAGCCAGCAATGCAAGGTCAGAACATGAGAAATAAAATATATTCCTGTTTTCTATTACAATTTAGGAGCCTAACTTTAAATTGTAGGCTAGCTTCAGGCAAACCAACGACTAGTGACTAACACACATTATTTAGAGAGAATTAAAGTAATCCAGACACGATGAGATGAAAGCATACATAACATTTTTCCAAATCTAGGATGCGAGTAAAGCTTTACTTTAGAAATAGCCCTGAGCCGAGGAAACTGGCTGTTACAACAGAGAGCTGTGTATATGTTTATGAAGTTTGAGGCCACAGTGGAAAATCCCACCAACATTTTTTTGGCATGTTGCTGAGAGCGAGAGAGGCTCGAGAGGTTCGGAGAAACTTCTAGAAATCTAAAAGGAGGGCAGCTAGAAGACCTCAGCCTTGCTCTTATTGATTAAAAAAGATTTCTCCCAGTATCTTATATCCTGTTGGTGCTCACAGGGTGAATCAGAAAAAACTAGGTTATTTGGATCAGTTTCTTTGAGTAGCATGTCTCATAATTGTGTTACCAACCAGAAGGAATTAGCTTTCTAGATCTGCTCCCTTCACAAAGTTATACCTGTCATTGTTGCTGTCTCATTCCACTGACCATCAGAAGAAAATATGACCTTTCCGTCCATTGGCCACATGGCTAGTGAATGTGCCAATATTGCCAGCCACTCAATAGATTACTGTTGGTTTTTTTTGGGCTGATGAGTGAAGCAAATCTACCATGCATTTGCATACTTTACCAGCATTTGGCTGCTGCCTGGTACTAATTTTATCCCCTGCCAGATCAGTTATTACTGTTAGTCATCCATTCTTACTCAGGCCCTGATGTTAACCATGTTTGCTTAACCTTTCATCCTCCCTCAGTCGTGCCATAGCAGCCGTAGCGGGCACCAGGCCTCAGTTTTTTTCCTCCCATGTTTTATCGTATCATTCAATAGTCAGTGGTATACATCTGTTTCTTTATAAGATCAATACCTAGGGGATTTGACTGAAACCCAGAAGGTAATTTAACACTTACCGCTTGTTCTAAACGTATTTCCAGAAACCTGAACTACCCTCTAAACATCTGGATGAAGAAATACTCCGTCTGTCTTTTCCCCAATCCAAATAAAGATGGAGGCAACCTGCATAGGAAATAGAGTTTAAGCTAATGGAACAAGTCTCCCTTTCTTTTTTTTCTTTTTTTTAAATCATGCAACAAGCTGAATTTTAAAAAAATGTTTGAGGAATTCAGAACAGCGATGAGAGTTGTTAAATGACCTTGTGGGTTTTTCAAACATCATCAGGTATTTATCTTTCAGAAAAACAGTTGCTTAGCTCCGTGACTCAAATGTAACACTTATTCATACAGATACAAAGTTGGAATTGACTTTCAGTAGTAAAAAAAAAAAAAAGGCAAAGATTGGGCTCTGCCGAAGTGATTTTTAATTTTTTTTTTATTTTTTTATTGGTTTCTTAATAAAACAGTGCTCCGCTGCTAAATACACAGCTCACGTCTATTCTTTGTTATCCCTCTGCAGGGGATCAGTGATGAACCCATTCATCTGAAGATTTTTTCTCCTCACGTTGTCAACCTCACACTCGTGGATCTGCCAGGAATCACTAAGGTAGCGCATGCTGCAACTTCCTACTTCCTACTCCTCAAGACAAGGCTTTGATCATCTCGTACCCCCTCCCCTGGGAAATTTGTTAGACTACACTTCCTTTTTTAAAAGATACAACTATTCATTAAAAAACACACATAAAAAAAAAAAGTCCAAAAAGTGACATATGCATGGTCACTGATGTTAATTTCTCAGTCTGGTTGGTGCTTTTGAGTGTTAGATATTTGTAGACTGCGGGGAGTTATTAACTCAGTCGTGATGCTTCTAAACCATGTACCATCAAAGCTTGAATGTATGCAGGCTTTGATTCCACCCTCATTAGTTCCTCCCCTCTGGTTGAAAATGTGTTAATTTGAGAAATCCCCAGCTGCAGTTTTCCAACGAGTCAAACAGAGATGTACTGTGTCTTTGCTTTAATTGGTATTGTTTGCCTCAGGTGCCCGTGGGTGATCAGCCTAAGGACATCGAGGTTCAGATAAGGGATCTAATCCTGAAACACATCTCCAACCCCAACTGCATCATCTTGGCTGTCACAGCTGCTAACACAGACATGGCCACCTCAGAGGCCCTCAAGGTGGCCCGCGAGGTCGATCCTGATGGTAAGGAAAACTAAATGGAAGACATTTTCCAAAATTGTTATGACAATTTCATTTCATTGAGTATTAATCAGCCTTCATTTGCTAACTTTTTGCCGTTCACTGGGACATAAATTGACCTTTTTCAATGAATGTGGCTCACTAGGGCGGAGGACCCTGGCTGTGGTGACCAAGCTGGACCTTATGGATGCTGGCACTGATGCTATGGATGTACTGATGGGCAGAGTCATTCCTGTCAAACTGGGCCTCATCGGAGTAGTAAACAGGTCTGTGAAACAATAGTCACTTGTATTGTTTGTACAAAATATATTCTGAAATAATCTATTATTCACAACAGAGATGCTCTGGAGAGATAAAGTGGTTCAGCAGATATGAACAGAGTAGAAAGGAGTGCATTGTTAATACATACTTAATGCTTGTAGTCATATATCAATATGCATTGTTTATCCTTTATTGCTTTAATCACATTGTGCAATGTTTTTGATATTATCAAATAAAATGAAATGACAGCTCCACCAGTGGATAACGTAAGATGGTCCTCTGTATATCCTGACATTTAGTTTTATTTTCCGTATGCCCAGCACTAAATGTCAGCGTTGTGTTGTATTTGAACTTTTAGGAGCCAGTTGGACATCAACAATAAAAAGTCTGTCGCAGATGCCATTCGTGATGAACATGCCTTCCTACAGAAGAAATATCCATCTCTCGCCAATAGAAACGGAACCAAATATCTGGCCAGAACCCTTAATAGGTAAATAACATTACCATGATAAACTGCACATAATTTCATGCTTCTCTCACTGTGAATTGTTTTAAGTTCTGTGTATCACTGTGGCAACAGTTGCTTTTTTTTTTTTTTTTTTTTGCAGTGAAAGTGCAGATAAAAAGGAAAGAAATGAACTCTTTGAAAAATTTTGGACATATTTATGCCTCCTCCTTGTAGCCTTTCTTTCAGTTTTACTTAGACCAGTTTAGACTTTTTTGACAGTAAACTGATGAATAACCTTTCAGAAGAGAAGATGACCAGGACTGTAATTAAAAGACTTTATGAATAGTAAGTGTTTCATTATGAGAGTGTCATTTTCAGAATGGTGCTTGTTAAGTCATTTTAATTGAATGTATGCTGCTGCAGTCTGTCAGTGTGCAGATGGGCTGCTGGTGTATTCCCTGTGTGAAGCAGATACTTGCAGCCTTTCTTAATGGAAAAAAGGAATATGTATTTAAATTTTTCCATGACAGTGAGTATAGAAAGAGTCAGACACAGATACATGCACTGCGTGAATGGACATTTTACCGTGACAGATGAAGTGAGGCAGCTCTGGTCGGTCACTAGAGATTTTGCTGTTGTCTCTTATAAAAAAGAAAAACAAAGCGTAACTGGATGAGGCACAGCTCATAATCTAATATAACATATCTTCATACAAACCAAAGCGTCTGCCCTTTACTGTCACAATGTCAGGTTACTCATGCATCACATCCGGGACTGCCTCCCTGAGCTGAAGACACGGATCAACGTCTTGGCAGCCCAGTACCAGTCCCTGCTAAGCAGCTACGGCGAGCCAGTCGAAGACCAAAGCGCCACCTTGCTTCAGCTGATCACCAAGTTCGCCACAGAGTACTGCAACACCATTGAGGGCACGGCCAAATACATCGAGACGGCAGAACTGTGAGTATGCCACATGGTGATGCTGTTGAGCCAGCACAGTGAAAATGAGCAAAACAACTGCACTGGTTTCATCATTTAATATGATACAACTTGTAAGTTGAGGCACGCACAGCTTCTGTGAAGGAAAAGCTGACAGGAGAGTATGCCACAGGGTTCACACCACAACTAATATCCCCCTGCTGCTATTTTTCAGGTGCGGTGGAGCCAGAATTTGTTACATATTCCATGAGACTTTTGGCAGAACATTGGAGTCAGTGGATCCTCTGGGAGGGCTGAGCACCATAGATATTCTAACAGCTATAAGGAATGCAACAGTGAGTGCTTGTACATTATCTATATGTCACATCATCGTGGCGCACTGGAGTGTGCGCTGCCACTGATGTTCTGTTGCTTTAGGTTTGCTCACTAAACACAAGTTGTTCTGGTTAATCGATAACCTCCCGCCTCCCCTCGTTCTACATCAGGGCCCGCGCCCATCATTGTTTGTGCCTGAGGTTTCCTTCGAGCTGTTGGTGAAGAAGCAGGTGAAACGCTTGGAAGAGCCCAGTTTGCGCTGCGTGGAGCTGGTCCACGAGGAGATGCAGCGGATCATCCAGCACTGCAGCAACTACAGCACACAAGTAATCAGTTCTGCTTCTCCACAGTCAAAGAAGTGTGTATTTATCTTTCCCTCGCACACAGACTTCTAAATTCATGTTGTTGTTGTTTGGTTTTTTTTTTTGTCCTGTAGGAGCTGCAGAGATTCCCAAAGCTACATGAGGCCATTGTGGAAGTTGTCACCTCTCTCCTTAGAAAGAGGCTGCCCATCACAAATGAGATGGTACCTTCATTCACATTTATTTCCTTTTTCTGCATTGTGTGCTTTAATGTTTTGAAGGCAATATGTTTTAAGCTTCAGTGCTCTATTGAAAACTTTAATTTGAATACTGGTTTAATGGCTTTAATTGTTCTTCTTTCCTGTATTAGGTCCATAACTTGGTTGCTATTGAGCTGGCCTATATCAACACTAAGCATCCAGATTTCGCAGATGCCTGTGGGGTCATGAATAACAATATAGAGGTTTGTACTCACAACAACATGCCCAAAAATACCCAATACAGAATAAAGAGACAAGACGGGATAGTTAGGATTTGCATTATATGTATCAATTAATACTTATTTTAAAAAAAAAACTTTTTCAGAACACAACCTCAGAAACTCTACTGCAGTTTTAATATTGGACATTGAAAATTTCCATTTTAATTTGTGTATTGAACAAAATACAAATAAATAACCAACTAGAATGTTTAATTCAAAACACATAAATTCAAACAAATATTTAATTTCATTACACCTTCTCTCGTCTCTACCAAGGAAGTCATATTTTAGATAATTGCATTTTATCATGCAGAGACTAATTTGTTTACTGTTGCATTCTGTATTATTTTTTTTATTTGTATTTTTTTTTTTTTTTTTTTTTAGAAAAGTTGGCTTTATATATGCTCTATAAGAAGTATTTCCACTGTTAAAGGATCAGTGTGCAGGATTTATTGGCAGATTGCAGCTACCCAAATATCCTTCCTCCCCCTTACACTCCCCTCTCACTGGTGTAAAAGTAACCTACAGTTTCCAGAAAACTACTCAACAACATCAAAGGCTTGTTTGGTTTGTCCGTTCTAGGCTACTGTAGATAAATGGTGGCGCAACACAGAATTGAAACTGCTCCCTTTCTAGATATAAAAGGCTAATTCTAAAGTAATTAAAACACAAAGATTCTTATTTTTGGCTTTTACACTACTTTAAACATACGTAGCTTATATTCCATTTCTACTATTTGTGTTCCGCTAGATTCCACCAAATTCAGCATGCTGCACCTTTAAATGATGAAATCTGCCTTTAATTCCCAGAACGATCGGTAAATCTTAAAACTGTTTGTTTGAAAAGTATGGTAACTTCTTTCATCCTGTGATTTCCAGTAAATGATCTTACATACTTTCCTAGTATGTGTCGGACTTTTAATCATTTTTGCCGACATCTGTTTTTGTGTTTTCAGGAGCAAAGGAGAAACAGGATGAGAGAGCTACCCACTGCAGTGCCCAGGGATAAGGTAAAAGAAAATACCACTATTCTGAAATCTAACAAAGTGTGCCTTAATATCAGGTTGCGGTCTGCAGCGTCCCGAGTATAAAGGCGATTTATGCAGTGTTAATTGCAGGATGAGGATCTGTGAACCAAATGCTTCGGATAGTTTCCATCGAGGAATTTTATCCCACATCTTCTCTCTCCTTCACAGAAAGTTCCCCCACTCTCTCTCTTTCTCTCTCCCCTTAAATGACTTTCTCCTGCCAACCTCCTCTCCTCTGTCTTTCCACATTTCTTCTCAGTACTGTTTTTTTTTTCTCTCTCCATCCACCACCGCTCTCATATTCCTGCTAGTCTGCTGGCCCAACTGTGGTTTCTGGCGAGCCCCCTGCGTCTGGAGCAGTCATGGACGGTGCCAAGGTGGGCACGTATGCAGCTCGCTGGCTCTGTGCCTGGCTGGCTGTGGGGCTATTGGTGGAGCATGGATGGATGGATGGATGGAAGGATGGGCATGGGCTGCTGGCATGCACTCTGATCTTTGTCTGCTGATGCTGTGCTCTTGTTTTGCTCTTCCTCAGCCTGTGTGGACATGCACTAACAAACCGCTGTGTTTTCTGCAGAGTCTGTTTTCCCCCCCAAAGTTGGTCCACCTGTCTCAAAGAAAATGCCTTCTCCCCTCTCTCTGTTTACTTTTCCAACCTCTTAACTCTTTGGTTGCCTTGTCTCTTGTTTTCATAGATTANCCCCTCTAAAAAGTGCATATTTTAGAGGAATGACCATGATTACCGCAGTGCCTATCATGTGTTCTGTTTAACTGGTGCATTAATAGTTAAATTCACTTCCATTCTTGGAGAGCAGTTTAAGCATCCATCCAATTTTATCTCCAAAAAAACCCATTTAATTCTGTCAGTGGCTTTACTGTGCACAGTTTTGAATGTTTAGCTCCAGGTTTCTCTTTTTATGTAAATGCCTGCATATGATCCTGTCAGGCTACGTACCCTAACTGCCCTGTCCCTGTGAACCCTAATGACAAGTGAAAGTTTGGCTCTGGATAGGGTGATGAGGGTTTAAATTTACTCTGTTTCTGGTTTGGTCATGTTTTTGGCTCCACAGGCCCCAGCAGCAGGGCCCCAGAGTGATCAGGATGGCACAGGGAACTGGAGGGGGATGCTGAAGAAAGGAGAGGAGGCCCCGGGCTCAGGACCTGGAAGTCCCCTTAAAGGAGCTGTCAACCTGCTCGATGTGGTAACTTAATTAGCTTGTGTCCCTTTAGGAAGATGAAGAGTATTTTTAATTTAGCGATTGATTAAAACACTCTCTCCCTTTACCCGAAGCCTGTTCCAGTTGCCAGAAAGCTGTCATCACGTGAGCAGCGGGACTGTGAAGTCATCGAACGCCTCATTAAGTCGTACTTTCTTATCGTGCGAAAGAACATCCAGGACAGGTAAGCAGCTCAGTCCTCTGGATATTGAGGGTATGGAGTAGCAAACAAATGCCAAGGAGAAACACAAGGACACACAGGGAATTGATCCTACTAATAAATGCTAATATAGCTAGACCTCTGTGCTGTAGAGCAATCTATGAGCCATTGTTGCATGATGACATGTTCCTCTATTAAAATAAAGACATACTTAATAGCTGGCTTTTTAAAAACACCACCCTGCTGCTATAAACACTCACTAGTGCACCAAATGTGTATCAGTCCGCAACTGAAAACAGTCCCAAACAAACAAATATTATTTTTTCCTCCTGTTTGAGTAATATCTACTAAAAACTACAGTGCCCAGCTGTTGTAGAAAATTACTGATCTTCATCTTCAGTAGCAACCAATGGCCTTGGGGCTGACTGCCACACACACAGTCTGGGGAAGTCAGAAATAATTGCTGATTTGAGTCATTTTGTGCGATTTGTTTACAGTTAGAGAAGTGGAAGTCTCTGTAAAAAGTCTTTTTTTTTCTCTCTCTTGGAAACTTCAATCTAACGACATCATCCAGAAAATATACACACAACATTAACAATCCATGCGTCATTTGTGTGTGTGCTGCAGTCATTGTGTGACCAGTTGTTGTTTTTTTTTTGTAATTTTCCATCCTCCAAATTGTTTGGGTGTAGGTCCCCCTAGAGCTTAATAGAGTTAAATACCTCATATTTAACTCATAGCTTGTACTTAAACGGTTTGATATTTGGACAGGCACAGCCACCTGGTGGGTCAAACCCAAGCCCCTCCATCTGGGGGACAACACAATCACTAGGCCATCTTGCCGCCTTGTTTTCAACCATCTGTTCGGTCTGTTTCCTCTCCCTCTCTCTCTGTGGTGCAGTGTGCCGAAGGCAGTGATGCACTTCCTGGTCAACCATGTGAAGGACAGCCTCCAGAGTGAGCTTGTTGGCCAGCTGTATAAATCTGGCCTCCTCAACGATTTGCTGACTGAATCGGAGGATATGGCCCAGCGGCGCAAGGAGGCTGCCGATATGCTACAGGTAACAGGCTCCTCCACCATGTAATGCCTA